>JAACNH010001600.1:0-66132 GCA_019447015.1 Hymenochirus boettgeri | reverse complement strand
GCGCGCACCTGTGTATGGAGTTTGTGTAGGCGCGCACCTGTGTATGGTGTTTGTGTAGGCGCGCACCTGTGTATGGTGTTTGTGTAGGCGCGCATCTGTGTATGGTGTTTGTGTAGGCGCGCACCTGTGTATAGAGTTTGTGTAGGTGCGCACCTGTGTATGGAGTTTGTGTAGGCGCGCACCTGTGTATGGTGTTTGTGTAGGCGCGCACCTGTGTATGGTGTTTGTGTAGGCGCGCATCTGTGTATGGTGTTTGTGTAGGCGCGCACCTGTGTATGGTGTTTGTGTAGGCGCGCATCTGTGTATGGTGTTTGTGTAGGCGCGCACCTGTGTATGGTGTTTGTGTAGGCTTGCACCTATGTATGGAGTTTGTGTAGGCGCGCACCTGTGTATGGTGTTTGTGTAAGTGCACACCAGTGTATGGTGTGTCTATAGGCATTCACATGTATATGGTGTCTGTCTAGGCGTGGACATGTGTATAGTTTGTGTGTAGACGTACAATTTAAACCAAGCCACTACTGGGGTCCTCTCTTTGGATTAAACATATACAAGGAACTTTCCCATGGTAGAACTGAAACTAGTGTGGGATTTCACAGGAAGTTACAAATCTGTGCAAATTCATTTTCAAACGCCCATTTGGGTAAAATTTCTGTCTCGCTAAGGATCTAAAACCCATTGTGTTTTTCGCAGTGCGTTTTCTTTTTTCCCACTTGCATTGCATTCCCCTCAATTATCCTAATACTGAAACGCATGTGACCTACCCACCTAATGTCGATAAGGAAGCCTATGGATGCAGTGGGTCCAGCTACTTTATAAATTATTGGGGTGCGGCTTGCCAAATGCAATCTGAATCATGGCAGTGGGACTTAGGCCTTAGCTTGAATTATGTGTAGGGTATAAAGGTTGGACTAGATAGACGTATGTCTTTATACAACCTCCAATACTATGTAACTGTTATACAGACATTATGGGTAGGGTATAAAGGTTGGACAACCTCCAATACTAAAGATGTAAGATGGGCATTATGGGTGGGGAAAAGAGCCGGACTAGATGGACTTATGTGTTTATACAGCCTCCAATACTATGTTACTGTTAGAGAGGCCTTATGGGTGGGGTAAAGGAGCTGGACTAGATGGATGCATGTCTTTGTTACTATATAAATGTTAGGCATTGTGGGTAGGATATAAAAAGCTGGTGGCTTCTTATAGGATGATTTCTATTTTCTGGAACTTCGTAAGCACGGTAAGTATTGTGTTCTTAGGGTCTTGAAGGTACTTTTTTTGGGTTTCACATAAAATTAAAATTACACTGTGCCCCACAATAAATTCAAGCTAAGGCCTAAGTCCCACTGCCATGATTCAGATTGCATTTGGCAAGCCGCACCCCAATAATTTATAAAGTAGCTGGACCCACTGCATCCATAGGCTTCCTTATCGACATTAGGTGGGTAGGTCACATGCGTTTCAGTATTAGGATAATTGAGGGGAATGCAATGCAAGTGGGAAAAAAGAAAACGCACTGCGAAAAACACAATGGGTTTTAGATCCTTAGCGAGACAGAAATTTTACCCAAATGGGCGTTTGAAAATGAATTTGCACAGATTTGTAACTTCCTGTGAAATCCCACACTAGTTTCAGTTCTACATGGGAAAGTTCCTTGTATATGTTTAATCAAAGAGAGGACCCCAGTAGTGGCTTGGTTTAAATTGTACGTCTACACACAAACTATACACATGTCCACGCCTAGACAGACACCATATACATGTGAATGCCTATAGACACACCATACACTGGTGTGCACTTACACAAACACCATACACAGGTGCGCGCCTACACAAACTCCATACATAGGTGCAAGCCTACACAAACACCATACACAGGTGCGCGCCTACACAAACTCCATACATAGGTGCAAGCCTACACAAACACCATACACAGGTGCGCGCCTACACAAACACCATACACAAGTGCGCGCCTACACAAACACCATACACAGGTGCGCGCCTACACAAACACCATACACAGGTGCGCGCTACACAAACACCATACACAGGTGCGCGCTTACACAAACACCATACACAAGTGCGCGCCTACACAAACACCATACACAGGGGCTCGCCTACACAAACACCATACACAGGTGCGCACCTACACAAACTCCATACACAGGTGCGCGCCTACACAAACACCATACACAGGTGCGCGCCTACACAAACTCTATACACAGGTGCGCGCCTACACAAACACCATACACAGGTGCGCGCCTACACAAACTCCATACACAGGTGCGCGCCTACACAAACTCCATACACAGATGCGCGCCTACACAAACTCCATACACAGGTGCGCGCCTACACAAACTCCTACACAAACTCCATACACAGGTGCGCGCCTACACAAACTCCATACACAGGTGCGCGCCTACACAAACACCATACACAGGTGCGCGCCTACACAAACTCCATACACAGATGCGCGCTAAAGACATACGTCCATCTAGTCCAACCTTTATACCCTACCCATAATGTCTGTATAACAGTTACATAGTAACATAGTATTGGAGGTTAGATAAAGACATACGTCCATCTAGTCCAACCTTTATACCCTACCCATAATGTCTGTATAACAGTTACATAGTAACATAGTATTGGAGGTTGTATAAAGACATACGTCTATCTAGTCCAACCTTTATACCCTACCCATAATGTCTGTATAACAGTTACATAGTATGTATCTTGTTGCCAGTACAACTCATATTTCATGTTGGCTTCAAAGACCCACACTCCCTGACCCCAGGATTCACTGTCTCTTTCTGCAGAAATATGAAATATTGAACTGATTTTACTGATATTTACGGAAATGTAGTTGCATCTATTGCATCTGCAGTGGTTTTGTGCTGGATTTAGAAACAAACAGACCATTGGGACACGGGTTCAATTCCCCATGCTTCCTTTTTTGTTTGTGTTATGTTTCTAGCAAAAGATAGAAATTCTAGATTTTAGAAAAACACGGTATAGATTCCCCAGACTTTATCACTGGAATGTTAATATTCTGTTTCTTACATCCATGCTAGCAAAGAAATAATCTGCAAACCTTACTTTTTTTTGTATGAAAATCTAATGAATTTATAATTGTTAGGAACAGAAGCATTTCTAATGTGTTTGCACTGAAACATGTGTTCTGTGTCAGAGGGAAAGATGATTGTCTGTCAGCTTCCAGTTAGCAAGGCTGTAGTTGTCTTTATAAAGAGTACTGCGTAAACAAAGCTGGGTGTTTGCAGACAAGGTGAATTATGGGAGCTGACCCCTAGTACCCACAGGTTATTTTCATAAATCACCCAGCATCCACAGCTAAGGGAGAGGTGAGACACAGCTTTTTGTATCTTTGGGAATGTGCTATTTCTATTGGGGCATGTTATCTGGAGACTTTATTTCCCCTTTAATTCTTTTCTTATAATCCTTGTTACAGTTTTTATAATCCCTAAAGGCCCTTTCCGTTCCCTCGGCCTTAAAGGTTTTAAATGCCTTTTTCTCCCTTTCCATTTGCCTCTTTACATCAGAATTCAGCCACATGGGCGCGGATTTATTTTTTTTACATTTATTTCCCAAGGGTATAAATTTAGATGTGAACTGGCTTAAAATCCCCTTGAACACAGTCCACTTCTGTTCAGTACCTTTACCTGATAATACATTATCCCAGTTTATACTCCAGTATATACGGTATACTCTATGACTTCTGTTCAGTACCTTTACCTGATAATACATTATCCCAGTTTATACTCCAGTATATACGGTACACTCTATGACTTCTGTTCAGTCCCTTTACCTGATAATACATTATCCCCTCCCAGTTATATTACTCCAAGTTTACGTATACTCTATGACCTTCTTTTCAGTACCTTTCTCTGATATACATTATCCCATTTTCATACTTCCAGTATATACGGTAATACTCTATGACTTCTGTTCATCCTCCCTTACCTGATAATACATTATCCCAGTTTATACTCCAGTATTACGGTACACTCTATGACTTCTGTCTGTAGTTCCTTTACCTGTATAACATTATCCCAGTTTTATACTCCAGTATATACGGTATACTCTATGACTTCTGTTCATTCACCTTTACCTGATAATAGCCATTATCCCAGTTTATACTCCAGTATATACGGATACTCTATGACTTCTGTTCAGTCCCTTTACCTGATAATACATATCCCAGTTTATACTCCAGTATATACGGTATACTCTATGACGTTCTGTTTCAGGTCCCCCTTTACCTGTAATACATTACTCCCCAGTTTATACTCCAGTATATACGGTAAACCTATGACTTCTGTTCAGTCCCTTACCTGATAATACATTATCCCATTTATACTCCAGTATATACGGTTATACTCTATGACTTCTGTTCAGTACCTTACCTGATAATACATTATCCCAGTTTATACTCCAGTATATAAGGTAAACTCATGACTTCTGTTCAGTCCCTTTACCTGATAATACATTATCCCAGTTTATCCTCCAGTATATACGGTAATACCTATGACTTCTGTTCAGTAACCTTTACCTGATAATACTTATCCCAGTTTATACTCCGTAGATACGGTACCCTATTGACTTCTGTTCAGTACCTTTACCTGATAATACATTATCCCAGTTTATACTCCAGTATATACGGTATAACTCTATGACTTCTGTTCAGTACCTTTACCTGATAATACATTATCCCATTTTATACTCCAGTAGATACGGTACTCTATATGACTTCTGTTCAGTACCTTTACCTGATAAATACATTATCCCAGTTTTATACTCCAGTATATACGGTACACTCTATGCTTCTGTTCATACTTTACCTGATATACATTATCCGTTTATACTCCAGTATATAACGGTATACTCTATGACTTCTGTTCAGTACCTTTACCTGATAATACATTATCCCAGTTTATACTCCAGTATTACGGTAACCTCTATGACTTCTGTTCAGTACTTTACCTGATAATACATTATCCCAGTTTATACTCCAGTATATCCGGTACCTCTAGACTTCTTCTGTTCAGTACCCTTTACCTGATACATACATTATCCCAGTTTATACTCCAGTATATACGGTACACTCTATGACTTCTGTTCAGTACCTTTACCTGATAATACATTATCCCAGTTTATACTCCAGTAATACGTATAACTCTATGACTTCTGTTCAGTACCTTTACCTGATATACATTATCCCAGTTTAACTCCAGTATACGGTATACTCTATGACTTCGTTCAGTACCTTTACCTGATAATACATTATCCCAGTTTATACTCCATATATACGGTACACCTATGACTTCTGTTCAGTCACCTTTTACCTGATAATACATTATCCCAGTTTATACTCCAGTATATACGGTACAACTCTATGACTTCTGTTCAGCACCTTTCCTGATAAACATTATCCCAGTTTATACTCCGTATATCCGGAACACTCTATGACTTCTGTTCAGTAACCTTTACCTGATAATACATTATCCCAGTTTATACTCCAGATTACGTTACCTCTATGACTTCTGTTCAGTACCTTTACCTATAATACATTATCCCAGTTTATACTCCAGTATATACGGTACTCTTATGACTTCTGTTCATCACCTTTACCTGATAATACTTATCCCAGTTTATACTCCAGTATATACGGGTACCTCTATGACTTCTGTTCAGTACCTTTACCTGATAATACATTATCCCAGTTTATACTCCAGTATATACGGTACACTCTATGACTTCTGTTCAGAACCTTTACGAAATACATATCCCAGTTTATACTCCAGTATATACGGTCCTCTATGACTTCTGTCAGCACCTTTACCTGATAATACATTATCCCAGTTTATACTCCAGTATATACGGTACACTCTATGACTTCTGTTCAGTACCTTACCTGATAACATTATCCCAGTTTATACTCCGTAAGATACGTACACTATGACTCTGTTTCACACCTTTACCTGATAATACATTATCCCAGTTTATACTCCAGTATATACGGTACACTCTATGCTTCTGTTCAGTACCTTTACCTGATAATACATTATCCCAGTTTATACTCCAGATATACGTACACTCTAGACTTCTGTTCAGTACCTTATACCTGATAATACATTATCCCAGTTTATACTCCAGTATATACGGTACCTCTATGACTTCTGTTCAGACCTTTACCTGATAATACATTATCCCTTTATACTCCAGTATATCGTAACACACTCTATGACTCTGTTCAGTACCTTTACCTGATAAACTTATCCCAGTTTTACTCCGATATACGGTACACTCTATGACTTCTGCAGTACCTTTACCTATAATACTATCCCAGTTTTACTCCAGTATATACGGTACACTCTATGACTTCTGTTCAGTACCTTTACCTGATAATACATTATCCCAGTTTATACTCCAGTATATACGGTATAACTCTATGAACTTCTGTTCAGTACCTTACCTGATAATACATTATCCCAGTTATACTCCATATATACGGTATCTCTATATGACTTCTGTTCATACCTTTACCTGATAATACTTATCCCAGTTTATACTCCATATATACGGTTACCTCTATACTTCTGTTCAACCTTTACCTGATAATACGTTATCCCAGTTTATACTCCGGTATATCACGGTACACTCTATGACTTCTGTTCTACCTTTACCTGATAATACATTATCCCATTTTATACTCCAGTATATACGGTACACTCTATGACTTCTGTTCAGTACCTTTACCTGATAATACTTATCCCAGTTTATACCTCCGGTAATATCGGTATACTCTGACTTCTGTTCAGTACCTTTACCTGATAATACATTATCCCAGTTTATACTCCAGTATATACGGTATCTCTATGACTCCTGTCAGTACCTTTACCTGATAATATTATCCCAGTTTATACTCCGTATAGGTACACTCATGACTTCTGTTCAGTACCTTTACCTGATAATACATTATCCCAGTTTATACTCCAGTATATACGGTATACACTCATGACTTCTGTTCAGTACCTTTACCTGATAATACATTATCCCAGTTTATACTCCAGTATATACGGTACTCTATGACTTCTGTTCATACCTTTACCTGATATCCATTATCCCAGTTTATACTCCAGTATATACGGTATACTCTATGACTCTGTTCAGTACCTTTACCTGTAATACATTATCCCATGATACTCCGGTATATACGGTATACTCTATGACTTCTGTTCAGTACCTTTACCTGATATACATTATCCCGTTATACTCCGAGTATATCGGTAATACCTATGACTTCTGTTCAGACCTTACCTGATAATACGTTATCCCAGTTTATACTCCGGTAATATACGGTATACTCTATGCTTCTGTTCAGTACCTTTACCTGTAATCATTATCCCAGTTTATACTCCAGTATATACGGTACACTCTATGACTTCTGTTCAGTACCTTTACCTGTAATACTTATCCCATTTATACTCCAGTATATACGGTACCTCTATGACTTCTGTTCAGTACCTTTACCGTATAATACTTATCCCATTTATACCCTTATAACGGTATCTCTATGACTTCTGTTCAGTACCTTTACCTGATAATACATATCCCAGTTTATACTCCAGTATATCGTATAACTCTATGACTTCTGTTCAGTACCTTTACCTGATAATACATTATCCCAGTTTATACTCCATATATACGGTATACTCTATGACTTCTGTTCAGTACTCTTACCTGATAATACATTACCCAGTTATACTCCAGTAATACGGTATAACTCTATGACTCTGTTCAGTACCTTTACTGATAATACATTATCCCAGTTTATACTCCAGTATAACGGTATACTTTATGACTTCTGTTTCAGTACCTTTCCTGATAATACATTATCCAGTTTATACTCCAGTATATACGGTATACATCATGACTTCTGTTCAGTACCCTTTCCCTGATAATACATTATCCCAGTTTATACTCCAGTATATACGTTAACTCTATGACTTCGTTCAGTACCTTACCTGTAATACATTATCCCAGTTTATACTCCAGTATATACGGTACACTCTATGACGTCTGTTCAGTACCTTTACCTGATAATACTTATCCCAGTTTATACTCCAGTATATACGTTACACTCTATGACTTCTGTTCAGTACCTTTACCTGATAATACATTTCCCATTTATACCCAGGTATATACGGTACACTCTATGATCTGTTCAGTACCTTTACCTGATATAATTATCCCCCCAGTTTTATACTCCAGTATATACGGTACACTCTAGGACTTCTGTCAGTACCTTTACCTGATATACTTATCACCAGTTTATACTCTATATACTGTATACTCTATGACTTCTGTTCAGTACCTTTAACTGGATAATACATTATCCCAGTTTATACTCCAGTATATACGGTACCTCTATGACTTCTGTTCAGTACCTTTACCTGATATAATTATCCCAGTTTATACTCCAGTATATACGGTACTACTCTAGTGACTTCTGTTCAGTACTTTACCTGAATATACATTATCCCAGTTTATACTCCAGTATATACGGTATACCTATGACTCTGTTCAGTACCTTTACCTGATAATACATTATCCCGTTTATACTCCAGTATATACGGTACACTCTATGACTTCTGTTCAGTACTTTACCTGATAATACGTCTCCCAGTTTATACTCCGATATACGGTATACTCTATGACTTCTGTTCAGTACCTTTACCTGATAATACATTATCCCAGTTTATACTCCAGTATAAACGGTACCTCTATGACTTCTGTTCAGTACCTTTACCTGATAATCATTATCCCAGTTTTATACTCCAGTATATACGGTACTACTCTAGGACTTCTGTTCAGTACTTTACCTGATATACTTATCCCAGTTTATACTCCAGTATATACGGTACACTCTATGACTTCTGTTCAGTACCTTTACCTGATATACATTATCCCATTTTACTCCGTATATTACGGTATAAACTCTATGACTTCTGTTCAGTACCTTTACCTGATAATCATTATCCCGTTTATACTCCAGTATATACGGTACACTCATGACTTCTGTTCAGTACCATTTACCTGCTAATACTTATCCCAGTTTATACTCCATATATACGGTATACTCTATGACTTCTGTTCAGTCCCTTACCTGATAATACATTATCCCAGTTTATACTCCAGTATATACGGTACACTCTATGACTTCTGTTCAGTACCTTTACCTGATATACATTATCCAGTTTTACTCCAGATATACGGTTACTCTATGACTTCTGTTCACTTAACCTTATATACATTATCCCAGTTTATACTCCAGTATATACGGTACCTAGGACTTCTGTTCAGTACCTTACCTGATAATACATTATCCCAGTTTATACTCCAGTATATACTGTAGAACTCTATGACTTCTGTTCAGTACCTTTACCTGATACCAGAATACTCAATTAAAGGATCATCTATACTGGTCATAATGATAGATTACCATTCCTCTGATATCTGAATTGTTTTTCAGCCTTTATTACCCTTGAAATAGGACAGCTGCAGAATTCCCCCATACGATTATTCCCATAAGTGATAGCATACCGTATTTGGCTATACTGTATGGGAATTCTGCTGTCATTTAAAGGCAACTTAAAATGCCTCATTATACTTGAGAATCCAGAAATACTCCCAGAATGCTTATAGATAGCTAGTATGTATTTCATCACAATCTTACACTTCAAAGCACCCTCCCCCTCCAGTTCAGTGAGAGAGACTTACCTTTAAGTCATATCCATCCAATGTTTATTCAGTACTCACTGTCAAACTCGGCCATGTCAGTCCACTCCTTACTGATCTGATGCTGACTCCATACTACTCGTCACTGGCTATTGTACTCAGCCTGTATCAGTACAGACCTGTACTGAGTTTTATACATTATATTACTGTATGCACTCAGTAATTGAATTTTGTCAGTCATATATTTGGACCACATGAACTGATACATATAGTTCCTCAGTATGATACATATACTGTTGTCCATCATACTGATATACTATATTGCCATCGTGACACTGATACATATAATACGTTGCCCTCAGTGACTGATATCATATAAGTGCCATCAGTGACGTGATACATATCTTTATCAGTACTATACATAAGTTCCATCCATGACTGAACATATAAGTTGACCACAGTGACTATACCCTATATAGTTGCCATCACTGACTGTCTATAAGTTACCACAGTGACGATACATTAAGTTTCCATCAGTGATCTATCATCTAAGTCTGACCACAGTGACTGATACATCATGAAGTCTTGTCACCAGGGACTGACTACATAGTAAGTTTGCCATCAGTGACTGATTATCATATAAGTTGTCACCAGTGACGATACATATAGTTTGCCACGTGACGGATACTATAGTTGCCATCAGTGACTGATACATATAAGTTGTCACCAGTACTGTACATAAAGGTTGCCATCAGTGACTGATACAAATAAGTTGCCATCAGTGACTTATACTCATAATTGCCATCAGTGACCTGAATCATAGATTGCCATCAGTGACGATACATGATCAAGTTGCCATCAGTGACTGGATACATATAAGTTTGCATCATTGACTGATACTAAAGTGCCATCAGTGACTGAATACATATAATTACCACATGATGTGACATACATTTGCATATGACTGATACAGATAAGTTGACCACGTGACTGATACATATAAGGTTGCCATCAGTGACTGTACATAGTTGTCACCGTGATGTACTTAGTGCATCATTGACTGATACATATAAGTTGACCATAGTGACTGAATCCATATAAGTTGCCATCAGTGACTGATACATCTCAGTTGTCACCAGTGACTGATACATATAGTTTGCCCAATCATTGACTGTATACATATAGATTGATCCACAGTGACTAGATACATATAAGTTGGCCATCAGTGGACTGATCATTAGTTGCCATCATGACTGATACATCTATAGTTGCCATCAGTGACTGGATACATATATGCCATCATAAATGGAAATATAAGTTGCCATCAGTGACCTGATACTATAAGTTCCATCAATGACTGAACTATAATTGCCACAGTGACTGATACATATAAGTTGCACCAGTGACTGATCATATAAGTTGCCATCAGTGACTGATACATATAAGTTTGACCACAGTGACTGTACATATAAGTTGTCACCAGTGACATGATCACATATACTTGTTGTCCCAGTGACTGATACATATAAGGGCCATCAGTGACTGATACACATGTGATATAGTTGCCATCAGTGACGATTACATATAAGTGTGCACCATCAGTGACTGATCACATATACTGTTGCCATCAGTGATGTACTATAAGTTGACCACAGGACTGATACATATAAGTTCCATCATGGACTGATACATTAAGTTTGCCATAGTGACTGATACATATAAGTTGCCATCATGCCTGTGATATCAGTTGACCACAGTGACTGATACATATAGTTGTCCATCAGTGACTGATACATATAAGTGTCACCAGTGACCTGATACATAAGTTGCCATCAGTGACGATACATACTAAGTTTGACACATGAGTACATATAAGTGCATCAGTGATGAACATATAAGTTGCCATCAGTGACTGATACATATAGTTGCCATCATTGACTGATACATATAAGTTGCCATCAGTGACTGATACATATAAGTTGCCATCAAGTGACTGATAATAAAGTTGCCATCAGTGACGTGAACCTTAAGTTGACCACAGTGACTGATACATATAAGTTCACCAGTGAACTGATATATATAAGTTGCCATCATTGATGATACATATATTTGCCACAGTGACTGATACATATAAGTTGCCATCAGTGACTGATACATATAAGTTGCCATCAGTGACTGATACATATCAGTGCCATCAGTGACTGATACATATAAGTTGACCACAGTGACTGATACATATAAGTTGTCACCAGTGACTGATACATATAAGTTGCCATCAGTGACTGATACATATAAGTTGCCATCAGTGACTGATACATATAAGTTGCCATCAGTGACTGATACTATAAGTTGACCACAGTGACTGATACATTAAGTTGTCACCATGGACTGATACATATAGTTGCATCAGTGACTGATACATATAAGTTGCCATCATGACTGATACAAAAAGTTGCCCATGACACATTAGACTGATACATATAACGTTGCCAGTCAGTGACTTGAATCATAAGTTGCCACAGTGACTGATACATATAAGTTGCCATCAGTGGACTGATAATACCTATGATAGTTGCCATCAGTGACTGATACCTATAAGTCCATCATGACTGAACATATAAGTTGCCACAGTGACTGATACATATAAGTTCCCAGTGACTGATACATATAGTTACCACAGGACGGACATATAAGTTCACAGTGACGTGATCATAAGTTGCCATCATGTACTGATACATATAGTTGCCATCAGTGACTGATACATATAAGCTTGCATCGTGCTGACCATATAAGTTGCCCCCAGTGACGATACATATAAGTTTGCCATCAGTGACTGAATATAAGTTGCCACCAGTGACTGATACATATAGTGGCTCATCAGTGACTGATACATATAAGTTGCCATCAGGACGTATACATATAAGTTGCCATCAGTGAGGATACTATAAGTTTGACATCGATGACTGATATATAAGTTGCCATCAGTGACTGATACATATAGTTGCCTCATTGCCCAGTGACTATCATATAAGTTGCCATCAGTGACTGATACATATAAGTTGCCATCATTGACTGATACATATACGGACATACAAAGTTGACCATCAGTGGACTGATACATATAAGTTGTCCACATTGACTGATACCATATAAGTTTGCCATCAGTGATGTACTATAAGTTGCCATCATTGACTGATACTAAAGTTGCCATCAGTGTGACTGATACATATAAGTTGCCATCAGTGACTGATACATTAAGTTTGCCATCACGTGACTGATACATATAATTTGCCATCAGTGACTGATACAATATAATTGCCATCAGGACTAACTATAAGTTTGACCACAGTGACTGATACATATAGTTTGCCATCATGTGACTGATACAATAAAGTTGGACCACAGTGACTGATACATATAAGTTGCCATCAGTGACTAATACATAAAGTTGACCACATGACTGATACATATAAGTTGTCACCAGTGACTGATACATATAAGTTGCCATCAGTGACTGATACATATAAGTTGTCACCAGTGACTGATACATATAAGTTGCCATCAGTGACTGATACATATAGTTCCACAGTGACTGATACATATAAGTTGCACCAGTGCTGTACTATACGTTGTCCATCATGACTGCATATTGCCATCATATACCTGTACAATATAGTTGCCATCAGTGACTGATACCATATAAGTTGCCATCAGTGACTGATACATATAAGTTGCCATCAGTGACTGATACATATAAGTTGCCATCAGTGACTGATACATATAAGTTTGCCATCATTGACTGATACATATAAAGTTGACCACAGTGAACTGATACATATAAGTTGCCATCAGTGACTGATACATATAAGTTGACCACAGTGACTGATACATATAAGTTGCCATCAGTGACTGATACATATAAGTTGCGTACTGATCATATAGACTGACTACATATAAGTTTGCCACAGTGACTGATACATATAAGTTGTCACCAGTGACTGATACATATAAGTTGCCATCAGTGACTGATACATATAAGTTGACCACAGTGACTGATACATATAAGTTGCCATCAGTGACTGATACATTAAGTTGTCACCAGTGACTGATACATATAAGTTGCCATCAGTGACTGATACATATAAGTTGACCCAGTGACTGATACATAGTATTGCCATCTGTGACTGATACATATAAGTTGCCATCAGTGACTGATACATTAAGTTGCCATCATGACTATACATATAAGTTGCCATCATGAAATGAACATATAAGTTGCCATCAGTGACTGATACAATAAGTTGCCATCAGTGACTGATACATATAAGTTACCACAGTGACTGATACAATAAGTGTGTCACCAGTGACTATACATATCAGTTTGCCATCAGTGACTGATACATATAATTGTTGACCACAAGTGACTGATACTAATAGTTGCACCAGTGACTGATCATATAAGTTGAGTCACCAGTGACTGATACATATAAGTGGCCATCAGTGACTGATACATATAAGTTGCCATCAGTGACTGATACATATACGTTGCCATCAGTGACTGATACATATAATGCCATCAGTGACTGATACATAATAGTTGACCACAGTGACTGATACATATAAGTTGCCATCATGACTGATACATTAAGTTGCCATCAGTGACTGATACATATAGTTTGCCATCAGTGACTGATACATATACAGTGCTGACCACAGTGACTGATACTATAGTTGCCATCAGTGACTGATACATATAAGTTGTCACCAGTGACTGATACATATAAGTTGCCATCAGTGACTGATACATATAAGTTGACCACAGTGACTGATACATATAAGTTGCCATCAGTGACTGATACAATAGTTGCCATCAGTGACTGATACATATGCTGATAATAAGTTGCCATCAGACTGAATACATAAAGTTTGCCATCAGTGACTGATACATATAAGTTGCCATCAGTGACTGATACATATAAGTTGACCATAACAGTGACTGATACATATAAGTTGTCACCAGTGACTGATATATATAAGTTGCCATCAGTGACTGATACATATAGTTGACACAGTGACTGATACATATAATTGCCATCATTGACTGGATACATATAGAGTGCCATCAGGTGACTGATACATATAATTTGCCATCAGTGACGATCATGAGTACCAGTGCTAACACTACGTGTCCCGTGCTATCATATAGTTGCCATCAGTGACTGATACATATAAGTTGCCATCAGTGACTGATACATATAAGTTGCCATCAGTGACTGATACATATAAGTTGACCACAGTGACTGATACATATAAGTTGTCACCAGGGACTGATCCATATAAGTTGCCATCAGTGACTGATACATATAAGTTGCCATCAGTGACTGATCCAATAAGTTGCCCAGTGACTGGATACATAAAGTGACATGACTGATACATATAGTTTCCATCATGACTGATACATATAAGTTCCATCATGACTGATACATATAAGTTGCCATCATGATTACTAGATATACATATAAGTTGCCATCATGACTGATCATATAGTTGCCATCAGTGACTCGGATCCTATAAGTTGCCATCATGACGATACTATAGTTGCCACATGCATACACGTGCACTGACTGATACATATAAGTTGCCATCAGTGACTGATACAATATAAGTTGCCATCAGTGACTGATACATATAAGTTGCCATCAGTGACTGACAACATATAAGTTGCCCCCAGTGACTGATACATTAGAAGTTGCCATCAGTGACTGATACTATAAGTTGCCACCAGTGACTGATACATATAAGTTGCCATCAGTGACTGATACCTTAAGTTGTTGCCATCAGTGACTGATACATATAAGTTGCCATCAGTGACTGATCCATATAATTGACCACAGTGACTGATACATATAAGTTGCCATCAGTGACTGATACATATAAGTTGCCATCAGTGACTGATGACATAAGTTGCCATCAGTGACTGATACATATAAGTTCATCAGCTGATGCAAAGTGGCATCGTGATATACATTAAGTTGCCATCAGTGACTGATACATAAGTTGCCCCCAGTGACTGATACATATAAGTTGCCCCCATCAGTGACTGATACATATACGTTCCACCAGTGCTGATCATATAGTTGCATCAGTGACTGATACATATAAGTTGACATCAGTGACTGATACATATAAGTTGCCCCCAGTGACTGATACATATAAGTTTCCACCAGTGACTGATACATATAAGTTGCCATCAGTGACTGATACATATAAGTTGCCATCGCTATACATATAAGTTGCCATCTGACTGATACATATATTGCCATCATGGACTGATACATATAAGTTTGACCACAGTGACTGATACTATAGTTGACGCACAGTGACTGAAAACATATAAGGTTGCCACATGACTGATACATATAATTGCCATCAGTGACTGATACATATAGTTGCCCAGTGACTGATACTATAAGTTGACCACGTGACTGATACATTATAGTTCACCAGTGACTGATACATAGATATGTTGCCATCAGTGACTGATACATATAAGTTGCCATCAGTGACTGATACAAATAAGTTGCCCCCAGTGACTGATACATATAAGTTGCCACCAGTGACTGATACATATAAGTTGCCACCAGTGACTGATACATATAAGTTGCCATCAGTGACTGATACATATAAGTTGCCATCAGTGACTGATACATAGTAAGTTGCCATCATGAACGATACATATAAGTTGCCATCAGTGACTGATACTATAGTTGCCATCATGAGACTGATCCATATAGTTGCCACCAGTGACTGATCATATAAGTTGTCACCAGTGATTGATACTATAAGTTGCCATCAGTGACTGATTACCTATAAGTTGCCATCAGTGACTGATACATATCATTGCATCATGACGATCATATAAGTTTTTGCCCCCCAGTGACTGATACATATAAGTTGCCATCAGTGACTGATACATATAAGTTGCCACCAGTGACTGAGACATATAAGTTTCCACCAGTGACTGATACATATAAGTTGCCATCAGTGACTGATACATATAAGTTGCCATCAGTGACTGATACATATAAGTTGACCACAGTGACTGATACATATAAGTTGTCACCAGTGACTGATACATATAAGTTGCCATCAGTGACTGAATACATATAAGTTGCCATCAGTGACTGATACTATAAGTTGCCATCCAGTGACTGAATACATATAATTGTGCCATCATGACTGATACATATAAGTTGCCATCAGTGACTGATACATAAGTTGCCCATCAGTGACTGTACATATAAGTTGCCCCCAGGTGACTGGTACATATAAGTTTCCCATCCACAGTGACTGATACATATAGTTGCCATCCGTGACTGTAACTATAATTCCATCCAGTGGACATGATACATATAAGGACTTTCCATCATTGACTGATACATATAATTTGCCCAGTGACGATACATATAGTTTTCCACCAGTGACTGATACATATAAGTTGCCATCAGTGACTGATACATATAAGTTGCCATCAGTGACGAATACATATAAGTTGCCATCAGTGACTGATACATATAAGTTGCCATTAGTGACTGGTACATATAAGTTTCCCCCAGTGACTGGTACATATAAGTTGCCCCCAGTGACTGGTACATATAAGTTGCCCCCAGTGACTGGTACATATAAGTTGCCATCAGTGACTGATACATATAAGTTTGCCATCAGTTGGACTGATACATATAGTTGCCATCAGTGACTGATACATAAATTCCACATGACTGATCATATGTTGTCACCAGTGACTGATACTATAGTTGTCAATGACTCTTAATTGACCATGTACTCATACATATAAGTTGCCATTAGTAACTGATACATATAAGTTGCCCCCAGTGACTCATACATATAAGTTGCCATCAGTGACTGATACATATAAGTTGCCCCCAGTGACTCATACATATAAGTTGCCATCAGTGACTGATACATATAAGTTGCCATCAGTGACTGATACATATAAGTTGCCCCCAGTGACTCATACATATAAGTTGCCACCAGTGACTGATACATATAAGTTGTCACCAGTGACTGATACATATAAGTTGCCATTATAACTGATACATATAAGTGCGCATCAGTGACTGATGACATTAAGTTGCCCCCAGTGACTGATACATATAAGACAGTTGCCGCCCCCCAGTGAACTGATACATATAAGTTGCCCATGATGATACTATAAGTTCCATCAGTGACTGATACATATAATCCTGTGATACATAAATTTGACCACAGTACTCATACATATATGTAGCCACCATACCTGATACATATAAGTTGCCCACCAAGTTGACTGATTACAATATAAGTTGCCACCAGTGACTGATACATATAAGTTGCCATCAGTGGACTGCCACATATAAGTTGACCACAGTTACTCATACATATAAGTTGCCATCAGTGACTGATACATATAAGTTGCCCCCAGTGCTGGTACATATAAGTTGCCCCCAGTGACTGGTACATATAAGTTTGCCCCCAGTGACTGGTACATATAAGTTGCCATCAGTGACTGATACTATAAGTTGCCATCATGACGTACTATATAAGTTGCCATCAGTGACTGATACATATAAGTTGCCATCAGTGACTGATACATATAAGTTGTCACCAGTGACTGATACATATAAGTTGTCACCAGTGACTGATACATATAATTTGACCACTGTTCCTCATACAATAAGTTGCCATTCAGTTACTGATACATATAAGTTGCCCCCAGTGACTCATACATATAAGTTGCCATCAGTGACTGATACATATAAGTTGCCCCCAGTGACTCATACATATAAGTTGCCATCAGTGACTGATACATATAAGTTGCCATCAATGACTGATACATATAAGTTGCCCCCAGTGACTCATACATATAAGTTGCCACCAGTGACTGATACATATAAGTTGCCACCAGTGACTGATACATATAAGTTGCCATTAGTAACTGATACATATAAGTTGCCATCAGTGACTGATACATATAAGTTGCCCCAGTGACTGATACATATAAGTTGCCATCAGTGACTGATACATATAAGTAACTATCAGTGACTGATACATATAAGTTGACCACAGTTACTCATACATATATGTTGCCATCAGTGACTGATACATATAAGTTGCCACCAGTGACTGATACATATAAGTTTGCCACCAGTGACTGATAACATATAAGTTGCCATCAGTGACTGATACATATAAGTTGACCACAGTTACTCATACATATAAGTTGCCATCAGTGATGATACATTAAGTTGCCACCATGACTGATACATATAGTTGCCACCAGTTGACTCATACATATAAGTGCCATCAGTGACTATACATATAAGTTGCCACCAGTGACTGATACATATAAGTTTCCACCAGTGACTGATACATATAAGTTGCCATCAGTGACTGATACATATAAGTTTCCACAGTGACTGATACATCTAAGTTGCCACCAGTGACTGATACATATAAGTTGCCACCAGTGACTGATACATATAAGTTGCCATCAGTGACTGATACATCTAAGTTGACCACAGTTACTCATACATATAAGTTGCCATCAGTGACTGATACATATAAGTTCCATCATGACTGATACATATAAGTTGACCACAGTTACTCATACATATAAATTCCATCAGTGACTATACATATAAGTTCAACCAGTGACTGATACTAAGTTCCACCAGTGATGATACATAAGTTGCCATCAGTGACTGATACATATAATGGCCATCATGACTGATACATATAAGGCCACCAGTGACTGATACATAAAGTTCCCCAGTGATTGATACATTTAAGTTGCCATCAGTGACTGATACATATAAGTTGCCACCAGTGACTGATACATCTAAGTTGCCATCAGTGACTGATACATATAAGTTGCCACCAGTGACTGATACATATAAGTGTCCATCAGTGACTGATACATATAAGTTGCCATCAGTGACTGATACATATAAGTTGCCATCAGTGACTGATACATATAAGTTTCCACCAGTGACTGATACATATAAGTTGCCATCAGTGACTTATCATAGAATACCACGTACTAAAATAAGTTGCCACCAGTAGCTGATACATATAAGTTGCCATCAGTGACTGATACATATAAGTTGACCACAGTTACTCATACATATAAGTTGCCATCAGTGACTGATACATATAATTCAACCAGTGACTGATACATATAATTGCCACCAGTGACTGATACATATAAGTTGCCATCAGTGACTGATACATATAAGTTGCCATCATGATGATCATATAAGTTGCCACCAGTGACTGATACATATAAGTTTCCACCAGTGATTGATACATTAAAAGTTGCCATCAGTGACTGGATACAACTATAATTGCCACCACAGTACTGATACATCTAGTTCCATCATGACTATACATATAAGTTGCCACCAGTGACTGATACATATAAGTGTCCATCAGTGACTGATACATATAAAGTTGCATCATTGAGCTGATACATTAAGTTGCCATCAGTGACTGATACATTAAGTTTCCCACCAGTGACGATACATATAAGTTGCCATCAGTGACTGATACATATAAGTTGCCATCAGTGACTGATACATATAAGTTGCCATCAGTGACTGATACATATAAGTGTCCATCAGTGACTGATACATATAAGTTGCCATCAGTGACTGATACATATAAGTTGACACCAGTGACTGATACTATAAGTTGCCCATCAGTGACTGATACATATAAGTTTCCACCAGTGACTGATACATATAAGTTGCCATCAGTGACTGATACATATAAGTTGCCACCAGTGACTGATACATATAAGGCAGAATTAGATCAAAGGTACTGTAAGTACATGTGTGTACGCTCCCCAATATTATTATATTGCATGAAAACCATATAGTCACACGCAGTAACAAATTAAAAGGTAACACCAATTTTCCTCATTATTAAGGTTTAGATAAAACAAAATGTTGGTTTTACCAATGTGTAAAATACATTGATTAAATACACATCTTGACAAAATACACATCTTTCACAGAGACATGTATGTAACATATCAGATCAAACAGATCCAAATGAACATTACAGCACAAGGCCATGTTTGGTTTAAACATGTAGCAGATCCAATGGTGTAATTCACTATATAAAACAGTATGTAATCCATCTCTAACACACACAGATTGCAATGCATTACAAATAGGGAATGTCACCACACAGTAATACCAGAACCTTTCTAACGTTAATTTAGTTATTACCTGTAACATTGCTGATCTCTCCTTCTGAACACGGGACACATTCAGGACAACAGGACAGCCTTTTATCATTAAGTTTCATCCTTTCACCATATCCACATTGATCACAGCCATACAAATATAAGCCCTAAAAATATTTATAAAGAAATACAAACATGAATGAATTTAAACTGCTTGTCAAGCACAGAAAATGATTATAAAGTGTAAAGTACATTTATAATCTAACACTATGCTTATCCATGCTCTCATTCTATCCCACCTGGAATGTTGTAACCTACTACTTTCTGGTCTTCCCTCTTCCCCCTCTGCCCCTTCATCTATACTTAACTCTGCCACACTATTGTTTTTGTTCTCTAAAAACCGGATCCAAAATCGCCTCGTAAAACGGAACACAACCTGCTCCTCCCCCTGGTCCCCCGTTAAACAGCACATTGTATACAACATCCTTCCCTAACATTTATATCCCTTCACCTGCATGCCTCTTATATTTCCCGCTCAAGTCTCCCCATATGGTACCAGGCCCATAACCCCGCTCTCAACAGAACCAGCTCCTGTACAGACCCACTCAGAATGCTTCCCTCCACCTTAAACCAACAGGTCAAGAGCTATAAATTTCGTGACTTTCCTCTAGTGTCCCCTATGTCCCTGTCCGACCCTGTACCCATCACAGAACAGCTCCGAACAACCCTCCCCCCACTCACACTGCTTCCTCCCCCTTATACCTTTCTCTCTAGTGCCCCATATGTCCCTGTCCCGTACCCTGTACCCAGCACAGAACCATTCTCCTAATACAGACCCCCCTCACACTGCTTCCCAACGTAAACCTTTCGCTCTAGTGTCCATCATGTCCCTGTCCGTTACCCTGGTACCCATCACATAACCATCTCCTATACAGAGACCTCCACGTTACACTGCTTCCTCCACCTCCGGCTCTCAGTGTCCCCATATGTCCCCTGTCCGACCCTGTACCCATCACATAACCACTCCTATACAGACCCCCACTCACACTGCTTCCCTCCACCTTATACCTTTCTCTCTATGTCCCATATGTCCCTGTCCGTACCCTGTACCCCCACAGAACCATCCCTATACAGACCGGGAACCCCCACTCACAACTGCTGCTTCCCTAAACTTATACCTTTGTGACGACAAGACTCATGTAAACCGCCATAACAATTCTGAAATTGCACCCCTATTTCAATTATTTCACCCAATGGCATGATCAAGCAGCTGGTACTTCCACATTGTTTTTTCCTGTTCCTAGTAATCGCAGAGTTAATTCTGTATTTCCCCCAAGCCCGGGCCATTTAGTGATGTTAATAGCTGACTTTAGCTAGGAGGTCTAACTTCAATAGGTGCAAGGTGTGAATATATAAACAAAGTCCCGAACCAAGCGCAAGACACCAGAACGCGCAGGGAATCTCCTAGTAGAGAATTGAACAAAACCAACTGGCAAATCAAAGTCATTCATTCCTTAATATTCCGGATGATAGATTATTTCAGGTTTTCATAAAAACCCCAGGTTTATCCAGTAATTAATTCTACATTATAGATATCTGACACAATATCATAGCCCAGCCAACCTTTGGATATTCAATCCTTCTAGGCCTAGGATAACCCCAGATATTCGATTTGGGTTTGTTCTGTTGGGAAAATTAGGTATAACAACCATCATGATATTAGTTTGGGGAGGGAATGTGCATTGTGGTTCATGGTATGGCCGGGGTTTGGAATGCGATATTTTGAAATTCCCCATGATTCCAAAACTTGGAAACCCACCTTCTGGGGCAGAACCAAGTCCCCCTCTGGTCTACCAGACCCACCCCTTTTCTGAAGAGGATAAAAATGGAACTGGGTCTCATCCAAGGGTCCCCTGTCATAACAGCTACAAGAACATCTGGAATATAACATCTAGCCAACTGACAGACCGTATTGGACTTACAGGCGACTTATCATTTGGACCATTATTTTCCCATAATTGTATTATTCAATTCTGGACTCTTCTCATGACTACTCAGATGCCATTATCCTCTAAGATTTCTTCTTTTTAAGTTCTTCTTTTACCCTCTATCCTCACTTTTTGTTGCGGCTTATGTTCAGTGATTTATTTTATTTTTCTTTATATTTTTTAATGCAACTATTTTTAACAACTTTTTAATAAATGATATAAATCATTTAGCAGGCTATTGTCCTATTCCTGATTATATCCCAAAACAAACCTGTGGCTTCGAAGTACGCTACTATAAAAGTATTTTTATCTATAGAGATGCTGTATAACTGTGTATAAATATTAGTGTGAATACCAATTTCCTTACAGTTGTTAGAAGTAGGGGAGCGGATATCCCCAAATGTACAGGTCATTTCCCTGTTTAATCGGGTGTGGTGGCAGTGGTATATTGATTTTAGTAATTAATTGTGTAATATTATTTGTTCACCAAACCCACCGGGTCTGATCTGTTTCCGTCTCGTCCTGTCGTTCGCTTGGAGGTGGTGTTTTCCTGTACGGATCGGTGGTTGGGGGGGTTTTTGGGACCGGGGGTTGTGACAATTGGTTGGCAGCGTTTGGGATATTGGGTTATAAACTCAGAATCTCTAATAATACGTGTTATCTAATTAACTCTGTAGAAACAGAACCCAGTTCTGTGGTTAAGAGCCGGTGCATAGAATATATACTGAACAGTCACACACACCGGGACCTTCCCCAAAATCTTTGTTCTCTACTTTTTTCTATCTACTTGGGCAAAATGTCCTGAAATCCGTGAATTATAGAAACCTAGTCTGGATTGACTTAATCGTTGTTGCCAAGCAGACACATGATTCCTATCGGAAAGAAGGGAGCGAGCTGATTCGTGAATTATGGAGGCAATTTCCAAGCCGAAAATGCTGGATGAGCCTACAGCAGGTGAATCACTCACGGACCTGCTTCAAATGAGTTGTCCACCCGGAATCCATCCAAGGACTTATCACCATTACCTTACCCTGTGTATTGTCTGGCAGCTACAGAGTCTCCTCAGCTCCAGCAGTGTTCAAAAGTAACGAACCTACCCAATAGGAGTACCTGCAATTTCTGTAACGCCAGCGTCATCCAAAGCAGAAATGAGGAGCGACGGGCTGACGTGGAGAGTGCAGGAGCGACAGCGTCACAATATTAACTGGTAAATGGCAACACTATGCCATCCGCCCACAGTTCATCACCAATTCTCCTGGAGCGGAGAACAATTTCCAGTGAGATCACAAGTTTTAAAAATTGCAGCAAATGGAGAAGGGATACAGACATTGATTTGTTCTTTACGCTCTTTTGAGAGAGCCTGCCCGTCAGTAATCCGTCTGCTCAGGAGATTGGGCCAGACCCTTACTCCCCACCTGCGCTACAAAGCCCTGGATGCTTTTTATAGAGTTACCGGAGGAAATGATAACGATTATGACTAATCTAATGCTGCTCTCCTAGCCAGTACCAGTTTGACCCCAGAAGTTTATCGTACAGGTTCCGGTCCGTACAACAGGAAATCCAACGCCCCTAGACCAAATCACCAATGGTTACGTGACGACCGGATTGTTTACTGCTTCAGGGATACAGGAGCAGACATCACTTTGGTGTCACTCTAACCGTGTGGCAAACGAAAACATCCTCCCGATAAGCCCCACCCTCCGGAATAGGGGGGCATTCTTCCCAACAATTTGGCCAAGCCCGTGTGAACATCGACTGGGGGGTTTGGAAAGCTGAGAAAGTAGTGGGTATCTCGGATGATATCCTGTCCCAGTGTTTTGTGGGACAGATTTAGGCAAACTTAGTTGCCCCAGTATCAAACCGCCGAAAGTGTCCCGGAGGCCGAAGCTAAAGGTTTCACTCACACAAGGTATTGTGCTACCTGGCGGTAAGAACAGCTGGCGCAGGGAAGGGGTTGACAGACCTAGTCACGGGTACCTGGGTTAAAGGTGCAATTGATAATGATTGTGTATCTAACATTAAGCCTGTAACAGCTGTGGATAGAATTCATGTAGAAGTAATGTTCAGGATGCCAATGAATTGTACTTGTGATAATGTTGTGACCGTAGTAACAGTTACTGGTAGTCTGCTAACAGGTCAGGGTTTCAGTGCTGGAAGAGGTCCAAGATATCCTATTATACTCTACCTCAGACATGTATTTGTCACAGTTGACCCCCCCCGTGTCACAGGGCCAACTGGCTAAACTGGTAGTGGCTCCGGATTGACTCCACTAACCGTAACCCCAGTCTGGAGTCACCCCGGAGACAGAGGCTTCTGATCACTCCAGAGGGCAGCCTCCAGTTATGTGTGGAAGTGATAAAGTGCTAATATAGTTAAGTTACCTGTTAAAAATTTAATTGTTATCAATACAATGGAGAATCTGTCAAAAATTTGTTACCTGTGTACATGTCACTCACAGTGTTTGAAGGACTGCTCGGGACGGTCCTGAAATCAGAGCAGGGAGATGTTATTTACAAGTTCGTTCCATTGTTCTGATCCAGTTGACTCACCCCTGCCAAGCTTCCCCACTACCCACAGGGCCTTGCTGACTTGTGAGCAGACTCTGAGATAAACCCTGCCGACTGATGACAGCAACACTGAATGAGTTGGGACCTTCAGAGAGAGCATAAGGGAATGTTTAGGGTTCCCCCTGGATATCAATCACCCTGGTTCAGTCCAAGGTTACATAGGCAAAGCTAGGAGTGACTGGAAGGAGTCTGGGAGACCAGAGTAGGAGTCCGATAGTGCCAAACCAGTAAGCCCGAGTGTTGACTAAGAGGGAGGAGAGGAGGATAGCATTTTCCAAGATCTCCCTGGTCGATCTAGGACTTAGTTAGAGTAACTGGGAAGGAGGGCTGGGAGACCAGAGCGGAGGTCCGACAGTGCCATAACATTAAGCCCAAGTCAGGGATTGTAGAGGGGGAGGCATTGTTGTCCAGACTGAGAGGGAGACAAGGCCAAGCTTTGGCAGGTAGAACTAACCGAAAGACTGTTATCTTATAAAGGATTGTGTAGGGAAACAGGATTGTTTTCCAAGGTAACACCCCAGATCTACTGTACTGTAAGAGTCCAGGTATTGGTCTCTGCTCAAGAGAAACCAGACAGTAGTTTGTGCAGGAGGGGGAGAAAAGTGTAAAAATTGTAAAAATGGTTGGTACCAACATGTTCACCTGGGATTTGGCCAACAGGGCATTCTGGAAATTAGAGTCCAATGCTTAGTTAACGCACAGACCACTATTCCACCCTTTGTCTTACCCAAGCACACCATGGGTGATGTTAAGGACAAAGTCCTCATGCTGACATGGTTTACCAGCAGGTATGAGAATGAAGTTGTGGTACCAGTCAGGAAGATGGTTGGTTGGAGATTATCCCTTGTTAATACAGTGTATAGAGGGTGACCAGTCTGCCATTGGTAACAAAATGGATCCCAACGCCAGCACAGCTCGTGCCCTATACGATTGTTGTGAACTGGAGGGAGGGTAAAACCCAAAAAAGAAAATATGTTTCCCAGCAATGGATTAACAGTCATAAAAGGGAGAAAGCCCCATGGCGCCAAGAATTGGTCGCAACGGTCTAGGTTTGTGCAAACCCAATCCCTATGCGACAGCTAGAGGGGAGTGGTGACGAACATATATTCAATGTAAAACGCCATAACAATTATCTGATTGGCACCCCCAATTTTCAATTAATTTCACACCTATGCCTGATCAAGGGCAGCATGGTAGCTTTCCACATTGTTTCAACTGTTTTCTGGTAATACGGCACGAGTTAATCATGTTTTTCCCCAAAGCCATGGCCTTTTGGTGTTAAAATTAGCTTACTTTAGCAGGAGGTTAACTTCATAGGTCAGGTCGTGAATAAATAAACAAGTCCCAGACAAAATAGACACCAAACTAGCAGGGAATCTCCTATAAAGAAGTGAACAGAAACCACCTGGCAGATCAAAGTCATCCTATTCCTTAATAATGCGCGATGTTATGAATTAAATTTCATGTTTTCATTCTAAATATCCCCAGTTTACCAGTATTAATTCTACATTTTATATATCTGAACACATATCATAGCCCCCGAGCAACCTTGATATTGATCCTTCTTGGCCTAGGATTACCCCAGATATGTCGTATTTGGTTTTGTTCTGTTGTGAAAAATTAGTTATAAACCATCATGTTTATGTTGAATGTACATGTGTGTCATGGTTATGGCCGGGTTGAATTCGTATTGAAATTCCCTCCAAAACTTGGAACCAACCTTTCTTGGGCAGAACCAGTTCAACCCCTCTAAGGTACCAGACCACTCCTTTTCTGAAGAAAGGATAAAAATGGAACTGGGTCTCTCCCAAGAGTCGTCTAAACCCAATTCTTGCTTTAACAAGAACATCTGGAATCAACATCTAGCCCACCCGGATACAGACCGTATTGTGGCGTACAGCAGGACTTAATCATTGGACCATTATTTTCCCATAAAGTGGATTATCAAGTTTCTGGGACTCTTCTCATGGACTACTCGATGCCATTTATCTTCTAATATGTCTTCTTTACCCAATCTAATCCGCATTGTGTACTGTTTTGTTCAGTGATTTATTTTAATTTTGCTTTATATTTTGTATGCCTATTTTTAACAACTTTTTAATAAATGAATAAAATCATTTATATGCTATTGTCCTATTCTTGAGTATATCCCAAAACAAACTGTGTCTCGAAGTACGCTACTATGAGAAGTTGTTGTATGTATATAGAGATACTGTATAACTGTGTTATAGAATCTTAGGTGTGAATAACCAATTTCCTTACAATGTTGTTAGAAGTAGGGGAGCGGATCTCCCCAAATAGGTAACAGGTCCATTCCGCTTTTAATCGGGAATTGTGGTGGCAGTTGAGTCCTATTGATTTTGATATATTAATTGTTGTAAATTAGTTTGGTTCACCACACCCACCGGGTCTTATCTGTTCCGTCCGCCTGTCCGGTTCCTTGGGAGTGGGGGTTTTTCTTCCGGTAACGGATAGTGGTTGGGGCCCGTTTTGGGACCGGGGGTTTTGTGACAATCAACCGCTGCCACCATTGTCACAAACCCCCCGGTCCCACAACGCCCCAACCACCTATCCTTACCGGAAACACACTCCAAGCGTACCCGACATGCGGACGAAAGATCCATAGACCCGGTGGGTTTGTTGAAGCAAACTCATATATAACACAATTAATTACTAAATATCAATATACTCACTGCCACCAAAATCCCGATTAAACAGCGGAATGACCTGTTACCTATTTGGGGATATCCGCTCCCCTACTTCTAACAACCTGTAAAGTAATTGGTTTTCACACCAATATTCTATACACAGTTATACAGTATCTCTATATACCTAACAATACTTCTCTATAGTAGCGACTTCGAAGACACAGTTTGTTCTGGGCTATACTCAGAATGGACAGGCCTATAAATGATTTTATTATTTCTTAACAGTTGTTAAAAATATTGCATAAAAATTATCACAAGAAAAATAAAAAGCCATCACTGAACATAAAGCAGAACACAAGTGAGGATAAATGGGTAAAAGAAGAAATACTTAGAGATATTGGCATCTGATGTATCCATAGAAGATCCAAACTTGATAATCCAATTTATTGGAAATCTGGTCCAAATGATATTGCCTGCGGTAAGCCAATACGGTCTGTCTAAGAAGGTGTGGCTAGATGTTATTCTCAGATTTTCTTGTAGATTTATGACAGACTCCTTTGGATGAGACCCAGTTTCCTGTTTATCCTTTCTTCAACAATGGGAGGTGGTCTGTCCCTAGAGGGGTGACTTGGTCTGCCCCCAGAAGGTTGGTTCCAATTTTGGGAGGGAATTTCAAATATCGAATTCCAACCCCCGGGCCATAATCCATGAACCCCACATGGTCCACATTCCAAAATAATATCATGATGGTTTATAACTCATTTTTCCCAACAGAACAAAACCAATACGACATATCTGGGGTATCCTAGGCCTAAGCAAGGATAATCAATCCAGGTTGGCTCGGGCTATGATTTGTGTCAGATATCTAGAAATGTAAATTAATTACTGGATAAACTGGTGATTATAAAAACCTGAGAATATTCTACATCCGGATTATTAAGGACTCTGAATTACCTTTGATCTGCCATTGGTTTCTGTTCAATTCTCTACTAGGAGATGTCCTGCTATTCTGGTTTCTATTTTTTCTGGGACTTTGTTTATATTTCACACTTGCACCTCTTGAAGTTAGACCTCCTGCTAAGTCAGCTAATTTAAAACAAATGGCCCTGCTTTGGGAAACTGATTAACTTCTGCGAGTACCGAACGTGAAACAATGTGAAGTCTACCATGCTGCTTATATCATGCAATCAAGGTGAAATAAGTGGAAATTGGGGGTCAATTTCAGATATTGTTTAATGGGCGTTTACATTGATTCTTTCGACACCTTCTCTCTATGTCCCATATGTCCCGGTCCGTACCCTGGACCATCACAGAACCATCTCCTATACAGACCCCACTCACACTGCTTCCTCCCACCTTATACCTTTCTCTCTAGTGTCGCCATATGTCCTATCTGTCCCTATACCATCACAGAACCATCTCCTATACAGACCCCCACTCACACTGCTTCCTCCACTTAAACCTTTCTCTCTAGTGTCCCCATATGTCCCTGTTCCGTACCCTGTACCCCATCACAGAAACATCTCCTATACAGACCCCCTCTCACACTGCTTCCTCCACCTTAAACCTTCTCTCTAGGTCCCCATATGTCCCTGTCCTACCTTGTACCCACACAGAACCATCCTATACGACCCCCCACCACACTGCTTCCTCCACCTTATACCTTCTCTCTAGTGTCCCCATATGTCCCTGTCCGTACCCTGTACCCATCACAGAACATCTCCTATACAGACCCCCACTTACACTGCTTCCTCCCACCTTATACCTTTCTCTCTAGTGTCCATATGTCCCTTTCCGTACCCTGTACCCATCACAGAACCATCTCTATACAGACCCCCACTCACACTGCTTTCCCTCCACCTTATACCTTTCCTCTAGTGTCCCCCTATGTCCCTGTCCGTACCCTGTACCCATCACAGAACCATCTCTTACAGACCCCCACTCACACTGCTTCCTCCACTTATACCTTTCTCTCTAGTGTCCCCTATGTCCCTTCCGTAACCCTGTACCCATCACAGAACCATCTCCTATACGGACCCCCCACATCACACTGCTTCCTCTACCCTCATAAAATTTCAGCTCTAGTGCCCCATAGTCCCTGTCGTACCCTGTACCCATCACAGAACCATCTTCCTATACAGACCCCACTCACATTGCTTCCTCTCCACCTTATCCTTTCTCCTAGTGTCCCCATATGTCCCTGTCCGTACCCTGTAACCATCACAGAACCATCTCCTATACAGACCCCACTCACACTGCTTCCTCCCACCTGATAACCTTTCTCTCTAGTGTCCCCATATGTCCCTGTCCGTACCTGGTACCCATCACAGAAACCATCTCCTATACAGACCCCCCACTCAGAATGCTTCCTCTCACCTTAACCTGTTCTCTCTAGTCCCCATATGTCCATGGTCCGTACCCGTACCATCACAGAACCATCTCCTATCAGACAGACCCCCACTCACACTGCTTCCCCCTTAAACATTTTCTCTAGTGTCCCCATATGGTCCCTGTCTGTACCTGACCCATCACAGAACCATTTCCATACAGACCCCACTCAATGCTTCCACTCACCTTATACCTTTCTCTCTAGTGTCCCTGTCATATTCCCGTCCAACCCTGTACCCATCACAGAACCATCTCCTATACAGACCCCCACTCACACTGCTTCCTCCCACCTTAAAACTTTCTCTCTAGTGTCCCCAAAGTCCCTCGTCCATACCCTGTACCCATCACGAACCATCTCCTATACAGACCCCCACACACAGCTTGCTCTTCCCCACTTAAACCTTTCTCTCTAGTGTCCCATTGTCCTGTCCGTACCCTGTACCATCAAACAGACATCTCCTATACAGACCCCCACTCACACTGCTTCCTCCCACCTTAAACCTTTCTCTCTCATTGCTTCCATCCTCTAAAATTCTATTCCCCTCTCTCTACGTCAAGAAACCTCAATTAGCAGGTTTAAATCTACCTTACATCCTACCTATCTGGTAACCAGCACAGTATATGGTATCTACAGGCTCTTTAGTAGGGATGGGTTGCACCTCACTGATGGCGGTGCAGCTGTTTTAGGGGAGAAGATGGCTAGAGGGTTGGAGGAGATTTTAAACTAGGTTTGGGGGGTGAGGCTATTAGCAGTCTCACTGGGATAGATTGCCCAGGAGGAAAGCAGGGTTAGATAGGCCAGTGGTGGGCGGAAGGGGGGTGGGGCTAGCATAGGATAGGGAGGTATGTGTAATTAAGTTACGAATAAATTACAGGATCATAATCTAAATGATGTTTGCAAATGCGAGAAGCCTGCTGACAAAATGGGCAATTGGAAATGATGGCATTGAATGAAAAGTTGATTTAATAGGTATAGCAGAAACGTGGTTGAACAGTTCTCACGACTGGGCTGTAAATATAAAGGATATGCCTTGTTTACAGGAACAGAGAAAAAAGGAAAGGAGGAGTATGTGTTTTCGTTTAAAAAGAAATGGGAAAGACAAATTTAAAATAAGAGAGATACTGGTGATATGATGATACAAGTGGAGGCCAATATGGTGGAAATTAGGCAACAGGAAAGAGGGTAATGTCATTGTTGGGTCTCTGCTATACAGCACCAAATCTAGCAGAGAGGAGGTGAGGAACTTCATATGCAGTGGCAAGGGCTGCCAGTTTGGGGGTGAGTTGGGCTCTTAGGGGACTTAATTACCCTGACATTGATTGTGGAGTGTACTCATTATGGGGGACTTTAATACCCAGACATTGATTGGGTGAGTGTATTCATTATGGGGGACGTTAATTACCCTGACATTGATTGGTGTAGTGGAACTGACATCACAGAAAAAGGCGATGAGTTTCTGAATTTGTTTGCAGAATAATTTTCTCTCACAGGTGGTTGAGATTCCTACTAGAAAAGGAGCTCTGTGGATCTGGTAATACTCTAACATTGTTGGGAGCGCATTAAGATAAAGGTAACTGGAGGCTTAGGGATAGTGACCATGAAAACAGTGACGTTTGGACTTTGTTATCGAAGGAAAAATGCGCTGGGTTAACAAAGACTTGTCATTTCGGGAAGGGAAATTTTTTCCAGGTTAAAAGCAGCTCTTCAGAATGTCAACTGGGATAATGTATTATCGGTAAAGGTATCTGAACAGAAGTCATAGAGTATACCTTATATACTGGAGTATAAAACTGGGATAATGTATTATCAGGTAAAGGTAACAAACTGAAGTGACTGTATTCAAGGGATTTTAAGCCAGTTCACATCTAAATTTATACCCTTGGGAAATAAATGTAAAAAAAAATAAATCTGCCAATGTGCTGAATTCTGAGTAAAGAGGCAAATGGAAGGAAGAAAAAGGCATTTAAAACCTTTAAGGCCGAGGGGAGGGAAAGGGCCTTTAGGGATTTAAAAACTGTAAACAAGGAGTGTAAGAAAGCAATTAAACTAGCTAAAATGAATAATGAAGTTAGGATAGCTGAACAAAGCATCACTAAGCCTAAAAAGTATATTAATAGTAAGAAGATTAGGACTGAGAATGGGCACCATTAATTAATGGGGATATTAGTTTAGGAGGATGGCGATAAAGCAATGTCTTGATAATTTTTTTTCTCCTCTGTATACACTATAGAAGTCCAAGTACAGATATCATAGAGTATAGTAGCAATAATGGTATAAAAGATTCAAGTTCATTTGGTTACCAGGATATGGTACAGAAAGAAATAAATAAGGTTAATATTAATAAATCTCCTGGACCCGATAAAAAACATCCTCGGGTACTTAGGGAGCTAAGGTCAGTGTTATCTAGGCCATGGTTGCTGATTTTGGCTGATCCCTCATGTCCGTGTGTGCCTCTGATGTGGAAAAAGGCTGATGTTATTCAATATTCAAAAAGGGGTCATCGTTCACAGCCTGGTAATTACAGGCCTGTACAGTTTAACTTCAGTGGAGGGGAAGATCCTGGAAAGTTAATAAGGGAACATGTTCTAGAGTATGTTTCACGGACTGACATTAAGTAGTAACCAGCATGGATTTAGGAGGAATAGATCTTGTCAAACTAACTTGCTTGGCTTTTATGAGGAAGTAAGTAGAAATTTAGACCTACTGCATAGTAGTAGTTTACTGGATTTTGCAAAGGCTTTGATCAGTCCCCCATAGGCACTAAATGTATACTAAGGTCTGTTGGTCTGGGGAGTCACATTTGTACATGGTAGAAAATTGGTTAATGAATGGATGCAGATGTAGTTGTTAATGGGGTTATCATTATGACTAAAATAAGGGTGCTCGTGGGGCCGCTTCTATTTATCTTTTATTATGATTTTGAGTGGGTATTGTCAGCAAGGTTCTGTGTTTGCTGACGACACAAAACTGTTTCGACCATTAAAAACTCAGAGGATGTGCAATCGTTGCAGGGGGATCGAGATAGATTGTCACATTGGGCTGCTAAGTGGCAGATGAGATTCATGTTGATAAATGAAGGTGATGCATTTGGACTTAAAAATCCTTGTGCTGGCTTATACTATAAAATGGCTCTGTGTTAAGGACATCCCGTTGGAAAGGGATCTTGGAGTTTTGGTGGATAACAAACTTAAAGGTAGCAAGCAGTGCCAGGCGGCAAACGCTAGAGCCACATGGTATTGTCTGTGTATAAAGAGAGGTATGGATTCAAGGGAGGAAAATGTAATTCTCCCTCTTTACAAAGCATTGGTAAGGCTCATTTGGAATATGCAGTACAATTTTAGAATCCTGTGTACACAAAGGACATCTTTGAAATGGAAAGGGTTCAGAGAAGGGCAACTTAATTAATAGGGGATTGGGGAGCTTGAATATGAAAAGAGACTGAAAGTTACAATTATGTACCGGAGAAAAGGCGATGCGTGGGGATATGATTCTGTGTATAAATACATTAAGGGGCCATACACTAAACATCTGGGGCATTGGTACACCAATAGACCATGTCAGAGACAGTGGATATCCCCTTTAAGCCTTAAACAAAAGTTTAGTTCAAGTTGGGAAAGGGTGTTTTCACTGTAGAACGGTAAAGCTATGGAAACTGTCTTCATTGGACGTTGTAAGGCAGTTTCATTGGTCAGTTTTAATAAAAGCTGATGAGTTTCTGCACACAAGGAGTTACAGTTACTGGGATTGATACATAAGTAAGTTGGGAAAGGGTTTTTTTCACTGTGAGAACGGAAATCTATGGAACTTCTTCCAGTGGACGTTGTTATGCAGGTTCATTGGTCATTTAAATAAAAGCTGGATTAGTTTTCTACCACAAGAATGTTTACAAGTACTGATTGATACATATCAAGTAGAGTTGGAAAGGGTTTTCGCTGTGAGAACGGTAAAGCTATGGAACTGGTCTTCCAGTGGACGTTGTTATGGCAAGGTTCATTGGGCAGTTTAATAAAAAGCTGGATGAGTATTTCTCAACACGGGAATGTTACAGTTACTGGGATTGATACATCAATAGAGTTGGAGAAAGGGTTTGTCGCTGTTAGAACGGTAAGCTATGGACTGTCTTTCGACATGGACGTTGTTATGGGCAGGTTCATTGAGTCAGTTTAATAAAAACTGGATGGGTTTCTACAAACAAGGAATTTTTACAATTACTGGTATTGATACCTAACGTTAGATGGGAAAGGGTGTGTCACTGTGGAAGGTAAAGCTAGGAACTGTCTTCCAGTGACGTGTTATGTCAGGTTTCATTGGTCGTTAATAAAACTCCTGGATGAGTTTCTACAAACAAGAATGTTAGCAAGTATCTGATTGATACTAAAGTAGATTGGGAAAGGTTGTCACTGTGGAGAACGGTAAAGCATGGAACTGTCTTCCAGTGGACGTTGTTTATGTCCAGGTTTCATTGGTCCAGTTTACATAAAAAGCTGGATAGTTTCTACAAACAAGGAATGTTACAAGTTACTGGGATTGATACATAAATAGAGTTGGAAGGGTTTGTCAACTGTGAGAACGGTAAAGCTATGGAACTTTCTTCCAGTCGACGTTGTTATGGCAGGTTCATTGTCAGGTTTAATAACAAGCTGGATGATTTCTACAAACAGGAATGTTTTACAAGTTACTGGGATTAGCCATAAAGTAGAGTTTTGGGAAGGGTTTTGTCCCTGTGTAGAATGGGGATTAGCATGGAACTGTCTTCCAGTGGACGTTGTTATGGCAGGTTCATGGTCAGTTTTAATAAAAACTGGATGAGTTTTTCTACAAACAAGGCAATTTTTACATTCTGGTATTGATACAATAAAGTAGAGTTGGGAAAGGGTTTGTCACTGTGTAAACGGTAAGCTATGGAACTGTCTTCCATTGGACGTTGTTATGGCAGGTTCTTGGTCAGTTATAAAGCTGGATGGGTTTCTACAAACAAGAATGTTACAAGTTACTGGTATTGAATACATAAGTAGAGTGGGAAATGGTTGTCACTGTGGAACCGGTAAAGCTATGAACTGTCTTCCAGTGGACTTTGTTATGGCAGGTTCATTGGTCGTTTAATAAAAACTGGATGATTTCTACAACAAGGACTGTTACCAGGTTTTCTGGTCATTGAATACATAAAGTAGAGTGGGAAAAAGGGTTTGTCACTGTTATAACGGTAAACTACGGAACGTCTTCCAGTGGACGTTGTTATGGCCGGTTCATTGTCGTTTAATAAAAGCGGGATGGTTTTTTCTACAAACCAGGAAATATGGACAGTTACTACTGGCTTTGATACCTCAAGTAAGAGTTGGGAAAGGGTTTGTCACTGTGAAGAACTTTACAGCTATGGGAACTGTCTTCCCAGTGGACGTTGTTATGATGCAGTTTATTGGTCAGTTGAATAAAAAGCTGGATGATTTCTACCAAACAAGGAATGTTACACATTTACTGGGATGGATACATAAAGAGAGTTGGGGGAAAGGGTTTTGTCACTGTGACGAACGGTAAAGCTTGGACTGTCTTCCAGTGGACGTTGTTATGGCAGGTTCATTGTAGTTTATAAAAATCGTGAATGAGTTTTCCTACAACAAGGAATGTTCAGTTACTGATTGATACATAAATTAGATTTGGGAAAGGGTTTGTCACGGTGAGAACGGTAAAGCTATGGAACTGTCTTCTCAGTGGACTGTATGCAGGTTCATTGGTCAGTTTTATAAAAAGCGGGATGAGTTCTACAAACAATGAGCATGTTTTCCAAGTTACTGTATTGATACATAAGTAGAGTTGGGGAGAAGGTTGTCACTGTGAAACGGTAAAGCTATGGAACTGTTTCCAGTGGACTGTTGTTATGGCAGTTTCATGGTCATATTTAAATATAAAACTGGATGAGTTTCCTACAACAAGGAATGTTAACCACCACCTTTTTCCTGGGAGTGATACAAAAGTAGAGTTGGGAAAGGGTTTTGTCAGTGTGAGAACGGTAAAGCTATGGTAACGGTCCGCCATGGACGTTGTTATGCAGGTTCATTTGTCGTTTAATAAAAGCTGGATGAGTTTCTGCAACAGGAATATTTTATTTTATTCTCATTATTTTTTCTTGAATTTTTATCTGTCAAAGTAATATCTAATACATATTGAACTCACTTTAACAGACCTTATATTTATTAAAATAACATAAAAATAAACATTTGATCTATAAGTATATTTTATCTTCTTGCATACACGATATTTCAGAACAAACTAAATATCACATAACTTAATTTTAAGGTACCTTAAATTGCTCATACAAAATATATTGGTTTTAACAAGACATCAGCTATCTTAGACTGAATCTGAAGGTCTTTGGGATCTGTTTCGATATAACAGTAATTCCCGTTTTTACTAAAACTGAGGAAATTAATCTTTTAACTCTATAAAACCCTTTTTTTTCATATTGCATATTTGTTTTCAGGTTAGTTGTTATGTCTTGAAGTTAGGAACTATTATGATAACCAGTTTTTGGGCATTATTTTGAGTTATGTGATATTCCTGAATAAATTATTGTCCTTTGTTCTACTGGGAAATAATTGAGGTTGGATTAATAGTAATGATAGTCCGGTTTTCATTGGAGTTATGTTGAAATAGATCTGCCAAACTTTTGTATATGAATACCCAATCTTGTATTTTTTGCGTGCAGTACCACCAGATATGTAGAATTTCCTTTTGCATCTCCACACAAAGGTGAGTATTGTGGGAAACCATTTGCTAAAGTTTCTGGGGTTCTGTCCTTATCTTTATTTAATTTTCCTTGACATTTCCCAATGTGATCCACATTTAGAACCGCTGAAACGGTATGTGATAGAGCATACGTGCCATGGTTCATTTTGGAAATGATTGTTAAGATCAGATGCCCATTTTTGTGAACCAACTCATAGTTCTATTTGCATCTTTTCTTTCTATAGCTATAAAAATATTTTAATTGTTTGAGTTTCAACAGTAGTTTCCAATGGATATTTTGTGGATATGTTCTGTTCATTTACAGTGAATATGCATTTACGGGACAGATAAATCATTCTGTATATGTTGTAACTATTCTGTGGTGGCATATTATTTTTCTCTTATTTTGGGAATGGGTAACTATTGCCACTCTCTCGAATACTTATGTAATTGAGATTAGATTATATTTAATCCCGGTAAGAGTTTTTAGTTGGAAATGAACAGTCACAATGCTGGAATATCAATATCACCACAATAACCTGTAAATAGAGAGGTGTTCCCATATTCATATAGTAGCTTGTACTGGTATGAGACGCAGAACACTTTCCTCTGGTTTATATCCTAACGCATCGCTCCCAACACTTGGTTTTAAGGTGTTGGGTTTCCCCTCTGCGTGTTCTATATTGTACCACTCCTGACCTCTTCTGTTCTTATTGTAACCCTTCTGACCTATTCCTGTTCATTTGTACCTACTCCTGACCTATTCTGTTCTTATATTGACCACTCCTGACCTCTTCCTGTTTCTAGATTGTACCACCCTGACCTCTTCCTGTTTCTATACTTGTACCATCCATGACCTCTTCCTTTGCCTGTTCTATATTGTACCACTCCTGACCTATTCCTGTTCTATATTGTACCACTCCTGCCTCTTCCTGTGCTATATTTTACCACTCCTGACCTATTCCTGTTTATATTGTCCACTCCTGACCTCTTCCGGTTCTATATGTACCACTCCTGACCTCTTCCTGTTTTCTAATATTGTACCACTCCTACCTCTTCCTGTTCTATATTGTTACCACCCTGACCTCGTCCTGTTCTATATTGTACCCGCCTGACCCTCTTCCTGTTCCTATATTGTACCACTCCTGACCTCTCCTTTCTATATTGTACCCTCCTGACCTCTTTCCTGTTTCTATAATTTGTACCACTACGCCTGACCTCTCCTGTTCTATTTGTACCACGTCCTACCTCTTCCTGTTCTACTATTGTAACCACTCTCCTACCTCTTCCTGTTCTATATTGTCACCACTCCTGACCTCTTCCTGTCTATATGTACCACTCCTGACCTCTTCCTGTGCTATATTGTACCACTTCCTGACCTCTTCCTGTTCTAATATTGTACCCTCCCTGACCTCTTCCTGTTCTAATGTACACTCCTGACCTCTTCTGTTCTATATTGTACCACTCACCCCTGACCCTCTTCCTTTCTCAATATTGTACCACTCCTCGACCGCTTCCTTTTGCTATGACCCTCCTGACCGCTTCCTGTTCTTATTGTCCACTACACTCCTGACCTCTTCCTTTTTTCTATTGTACCACTCCGGACCGCTTCCTGTTCTATATTGTACACTCCTGAACTCCTTACCTCTTCCTTTGCTTATTGTACCCCTCCTGACCTCTTCCGTGCTATAATTTGTACCGTCCTGAACCTCTTTCCTGTCTATCGTGACCACTCCTCCCTCTCCTGTTTCTATATGGTGTATGTACCACTCTGACCTCTTCCTGTTCTTATGTGGTACCCTCCTGACCTCGTCCCTTTCTATATTGTACCACGCCTGACCTCTTCCTGTGCTATATGTCCCAACTCTGACCTCTTCCTGTTCTATATTGTACCACTTTCCTGACCTCTTCCTGTTCTATAGTGTACCACTCCTGCCCTCTTCCTGTCGATCTTGTACCACTCCAACCTCTTCTGTTCTATATTTTACCACTTCCTGACCTCTTCCTGTTTATATTGTACCACTCCTGACCTCTCCGTTTATATTGTACCACTCCTGACCCTCTTCCTGTGTCTATCTTGTCCACGCCTGACCTCTTCCTGTTCTAATATTGTACACTCCTGACCTCTTCTCTTCCGTTCTATATTGTACCACTCCTGACCCTCTTCCTGTTCTATATTGGTACCACTCCTGACCCTCTTCCTCGTTCTATATTTACCACCACTCCTGACCTCTTCCTTTCTAATTGTACCACTCCTGACCTCTTCCTGGTCTAATATTGTACCACTCCTGACCTCTTCCTGTTCATATTGTACACACTCCTGACCTCTTCCTGTTTCTATATTGTACCACGCCTGACCTCTTCCTGTGCTATATTGTACTCCCACTCTCCTGACCTCTTCCGTTCTATATTGTACCACTCCTGACCTATTTCCGGTTCTATATTGTACCACTCCTGACCTCTTCCTGTTCTATATTGTACCACTCCTTACCGCGTCCTTGCTATCGGTACCACTCCTGACCTCTTCCTGTTCTAATATTGTACCACTCCTACCTCATTCCTTTCTATATGGTACCACTCCCTGACTCTTCCCTGTCGATATTGTACCACTCTGACCCTCTTCCTGTTCTATTTGTCCACTCCTGACCCTCTTCCTGTTCTAAATTGTCCCACTCTGACCTCTTCCTGTTCTTATTGTACCACTCCTTGAACCTCTTTCCTGTTCTATATTGTACCACTCCTGACCTCTTCCTGTTCTATATTGTACCAATCCTGACCTCTTTCCTGGTCTATATTGTACCACTCCTGACCTCTTCCTGTTCTATATTGTACCACTCTGACTATTCCTGTTCTATATTGGTAACCACTCCTGAGCACTGGCCTTTTGCTGCACACCTATTCTTTGATTTGGGTTCATTATCACAGCTTGATAATAATCTTTCAATCTGTAATGTCAACCTCCTGTTTCTTTTGTTTAGCTAATGTTTTTCTATTTAATTCTCGATCTTATTAGTCACAGAAATTTTGTTTTAGAATTTTGGCGTGATGAAATATGGTTGGTGGGACTGTATTGGCACTGTCTGAATATCTATAAGAATTGGTGGAGACCATCATTTTATAATATTTATTTTGCCATGTTAAGTTAGGAAGGCATGTGTCCAGTCTGTTACTGATTGTTCTGGATTTTATGGCGTAGTGGTAAATAATTATTTTGTATATAAATTGTAGTGGTCTCTGTCATGTTTTTCCTAGATATGTATTTCTTTTATGTTCCAGTGTATTGGTATTTACTAGTGAGAGATAATTTTAGGGTTATGGATATACTTTCCTGGTATTACTTTGACTTTGTGTCGTTTTCTTTTGTAGTAGGAATATTTTTGTTGAATGTTTTACTATGTGTTTTTTTGGATAGGTGTAGTGATTGGATTGGGTTTCTTATTGTAAGTATGATATCATCTGCAAATATGGCTAATTTTATGGGTTGCAATTGTTGTATGGATTCCCTGATAGTGTTGTCGTGTCTAATTGCCTGTGCAAGGTTCCATAATTAAGCAAAAATTAAAGGTGACAGAGGGCAGCCCTGTCCTAGTACCAGTGGTTATTTAAATGGACTCGAAGCATTTGGGATATTAATACTTGAGCTGATGGCTTTTATATGTTGCTAGCATTGGCGTATTCAAGAGTTGGAAATGTAAATTTCTTCACAGTACATTTGCATAATTTCCAGTTTATTCTCTCAACGCTTTTTCTGTTCGAAGCGTGATAACAAGGTTGATTGGTTTTTTTTATTACATCTATGTTTGATTAGTTTTCTTGTATTTTCTATAGACTCGCTGCCTGGTACAAATCCTACTTGATTGGGAGTAAATGAGTGAAGGTTAGTAGTTTGTTATCTGTAGGTCAAATTTTGGGAGAGGTAAATTTGTAAATCTGTGGTTCATAATACTAGATTGGCCTATATTTGTGGTTATGCTGATCTTTCCCTTGTTTAGTTTGGATACCCAGTTTTGGTTCATTTCTTGAGGAATATATTATTTTCTATTGGCTTTATGGAGTGTAGCTTTTAGGGAGGTGATTAATAATTTTTGTAATATGCATGAGTTAATCCATCGGTCCGGGCGATTTCATTTGGTTTTAATGTTTTTTGATTGGTTGAAATAATCTCCTATCTCTGTTATTGGTTTATTAATTCTTCTGATTGGTTGAATTTAAGTGTTGGATTTCTCATTTTTGAGAGGACTTCTTCAATATCTTTTAATAGGTTTGGGGGTTGATTCTTGGAGGTGATAAAGTTTTTTGTAGTAATAGGGCCTGAATTGAGCAGCTTTTTCTGTGGTTATAATTTTTTCTTTAGTGTCTGATATTATGTGTCTATTTTTTGTTTTAAGCAGCTTGATATTTCAGTCCTGTTAGCTAACTGTTTGCACTGCTTTGGTCCCCTTGTAGTAGGGGGTTGGTTTAGTCTTCTGAAAAGTCTAATCATATTCATAAAGATTTATTTGATGGTATTCGGTTTTCTAACTTTTTGGATTTTCTTTTTTTTATTGATCTGTTGGGTTGTGTCTTAATGTTTTGATTCTAATTTGTGAGTTTTTGGAGAATTCCATTTTTTGGGGAAGTCTCTCTCTCTTTTTTATTTGTTTTGGAGTCAATTTTTATGCTATGCCTCTTATATATGCTTGGTGGGCATGCCAAATTGGAATTGATAATCTGTTTTCAGGTATCCTTGGATGTGGAAGTAGTGTCCAATTCGTTTAATTGTTCTTTAATTTGTGGTTGAGATACGGAGATATGAGTTTAATCTCCATGTGAATATGGTTTTGAGATTGTATGTTTCTGTTATGTCTCGCTGTTACAGGGGCGTGATCTGAAATGTTATATTCCTTTATGGATGATTTGGATTGTTTGTAGAGTCCATTTTCGTCAATTTAAATCTATTCATGAAGTTGGTATTATGGGTTTGTGAGTAATATGAATAATCATCATATCGATGGATGGTTACTCTCCCTATATCATAGAGGTCTTCTTTTTTTTAACCTTCTCTAAATTCCTTATTACCCTTGGTTCTTTTATATTTTTGGAGTCTCTCTCATAGCTGGGATTATCTTAAAATCTCCAATACAAGTAGTGGTTGTGCTTAAAGTCTCTACAGGAGCCCTATTGCTATGTTTTCTTTTAATAATCTGAGTTGATGTTCTGGTTTGGTGCATATAAATTCACAATTGTATACTTAAATTATTTACCTTGCAAGACGTATCCATACTTCCATTTCATCTATTACTTTAATCTTCCGTTTGTAATGCCACAAGTCCCTGCGCAAGACCCCCCACTCCTCTTTTTTTTTTTTTTAAAAAAAGAGTGCCTGAATATATAGGGTATTGTTATTTTTCAGCATTATCTGTTTGGTGCGCAGATGTGGTCTTCTGGAGACACACTACATCTGCTTGTCTTGCGTTAAGTTCTGTATTTAGTGAAATCTCTTTTGTCGGGGAATTCAACCCTCTTAACCTTATATTACCGTTGTTAAAACCATTTTAGAGGGTTCTAAATTTTCGATTTTGATTTTCACCGGCTGTCCAATCAGGACTTCTCGGCCACATTATTCTCTCTCGTATTTTCCTTACTCAGCATTCAGGTACCATAATTTAAACAGTGCAACTCTCATAGATTATAAAACATTTAAGCAAATAACATATAAGAACATATAAAACATAACCCTTATTTATATGATCCCAGACATGGTGGGAGGCGGGGGATTCTCCCTTCCCAGTTCATTATTAAAAAAAATGTGAGGCAAATCCCGTGAGTTGATTTTGTAAGAGTTAGGGCTGGATATTTATCTTTACAATGTCCCCGTTTTGTTAAGAATCCGTTGTTTGGCCTTGGGAGGTGTAATCCATCCTGTGGGATCTTCCTCTCCTCGCTCCATTTTTAAATTCCTTTCATTATTTTTTCTGGGATTCTCCAGGTTCCATTCTTGGAATGTTTGTATTGCTTCTCTAGGTGAGGGTAAGTTTTGGTGATTTTCACTTCTCTCATTAGTTAGAAGACTGACGGGAACCCCACCTGTATACAAGGAGTTGTGGTTGGAATCGCCTGTAGCTGGTTTAAATGATTTTCTTTCATGGTGTTTTGTGAGCGATCTGCAAAAATTGTAGATTCCTTGTATTTATCTGGCAAATCTCTTTTGTTTCTGATTGATCTCAGAAATAGTATCTTTGTTTGGAAGAATGAAATCTCGTTAATCCGTCCTTGGGGCTAGGAAGGTGCAATTTTTTGCTTGAACAACTGGTGTTCTGTCCAATTGAGTGCTAATTGAGTAAAGTATTTGGGAGGATGATCTATAGCGTTCTTGCACATATTGTTCCCATTCAGGATCCTGGATGGTTTCTGGTATTCCTCTTATTTTTAGTTGGTTTCCTTCTAGAACGGTCCTCCCGGTCTCCACTTAGTTTAGCCAAGTGGATAATGAATCATCCAGTTGGCTAGAGCATCTCTACCTCATTAAATGATTAGCGAACTGTTCCATGTTATTTTCAATATGTGGGTCTTTGGTATTTCTATAATGTCATGTTTTACGAGAATTAAGCATTTCCAGATACTCCAGTAATTAAATGCATTGTGTTGGATATAAGTAACTCCTTCTTACTTTTTCCGATTATGGGTTTATCTGTGGCTGAAAATGCTGTAAGTGTTATTTGTTTTTACTTTCACTTTCATTTTGTGGGAATTGAGTCACTCGATTTTTATGTACAAATTTGTTGGTGAGATATATCTTTGTTGTAGATCATTTCCTGATCTTCATTTATTATAATATCGGTGGTAGGAAGGAACTTTGCTTATTTTGCTGACCTAATTCATCTTCTGAATTCGAGCAATCCTCCTCACTGCCATTTCCAGCCTTTGTATGAATTCGTGTTTATTGTTTTTGACAGTGTCCGATCTTTATCTTTTATGTTAATCTGTCATTTCAAGTCCCGAGTGTATTGCTGAGAATCTGGCGGCACCGCGCCCCCATGGGTGCCGCCATCTGGGTTTTTTTCCGAGACTCCCCTTCCATCCGCGAAATACCCGGTAAGTTTTTCTTCAGTTTTGTGGCTCCCCATTCTAGGTTACAGACTACGCTTTTGGAAAGTTTTCCAGGCCCTGTAAGTGGGTCTAAAGTGGAGGTTTTACAGGCAGCTTCCAGGAAGCTCTCAGCCAGCGAATGCTCCCTGGACCTGCAAGCCTATATTGTATATTTATTTATATCACTTGGAATCTTTCCAGAAAACTCTAAAATTCCCACACCCAATTATACCGTTTTAGAAACATATGGAGGCCGCCATCTTATTATTATTATTATTATATCCATCTTGTCGATATACGATAATGGTCAAAAATGTTTTGTTCTCACTCAGGTCCCTTTTTCCTATTCCACTCACTTCCACTATGTTTTAATGGCTATCTATAATTTAATAATGTCGTGTTTTGTATCTAGACTTTATAAATGTGTATCCTAGTTACACTTATAGTTATATCTATATGATATATAAAGTGGCTCTCATAGTTTTTGATTATGTGCTATACCATAATATTCTTGCATATTTTTTATTTTTATATATTAATTCACTGTTTGCATAGTTTGATAAAGGTAATTTATATGTTTTTATAAATGATTCACTATGTTGTTATAGTTTTGGTATAGTGAATGTAGATTTATTATATTGTGCACTATAAGGGGATTTCCTCTCTACTCTGTGTAGCATGCTATTGATATTTGATTGTTTGAAAGAACTAAATAAGGTTAATATTAATAAATCTCCTGGACCGGATACAATACATCCTCGGGTACTTAGGGAGCTAAGTTCAGTTTTATCTAGGCCATTGTAACCGAGGATATGGTACAGAAAGAACTAAATAAGGTTAATATTAATAAATCTCCTGGACCGGATAAAATACATCCTCGGGTACTTAGGGAGCTAAGTTCAGTTTTATCTAGGCCATTGTAACAGAGGATATGGTACAGAAAGAACTAAATAAGGTTAATATTAATAAATCTCCTGGACCAGATAAAATACATCCTCGGGTACTTAGGGAGCTAAGTTCAGTTTTATCTAGGCCATTGTAACCGAGGATATGGTACAGAAAGAACTAAATAAGGTTAATATTAATAAATCTCCTGGACCGGATAAAATACATCCTCGGGTACTTAGGGAGCTAAGTTCAGTTTTATCTAGGCCATTGTAACTGAGGATATGGTACAGAAAGAACTAAATAAGGTTAATATTAATAAATCTCCTGGACTGGATAAAATGCATCCTCGGGTACTTAGGGAGCTAAGTTCAGTTTTATCTAGGCCATTGTAACTGAGGATATGGTACAGAAAGAACTAAATAAGGTTAATATTAATAAATCTCCTGGACCGGATACAATACATCCTCGGTTACTTAGGGAGCTAAGTTCAGTTTTATCTAGGCCATTGTTTCTTATTTTTGCTGATTCCCTCATGTCGGGTGGTGTGCCTCTGGATTGGAAAAAGGCTGATGTTATTCCAATATTCAAAAAGGGTAGTCGTTCACAGCCGGGTAATTACAGACCTGTAAGTTTAACTTCAGTGGTGGGGAAGATCCTGGAATGTTTAATAAGGGAACATGTTCTAGAGTATGTTTCAAGGACTGACATTATAAGTAGTAACCAGCATGGATTTAGGAGGAATAGATCTTGTCAAACTAACTTGCTTGGCTTTTTATGAGGAAGTAAGTAGAAATTTAGACACTGGCATAGTAGTAGTTTACTTGGATTTTGCAAAGGCTTTCGATACAGTCCCCCATAGGCGACTAATGTATAAGCTAAGGTCTGTTGGTCTGGGGAGTCACATTTGTACATGGATAGAAAATTGGTTAATGAATAGGATGCAGATAGTAGTTGTTAATGGGGCTTCATCATTATGGACTAAAGTACTAAGTGGGGTGCCACAGGGTTCTGTGTTGGGGCCGCTTCTATTTAATCTATTTATTAATGATTTGGAAGTGGGTATTGTCAGCAAGGTTTCTGTGTTTGCTGACGACACAAAACTTTGTCGACCATTAAAAACTTCAGAGGATGTGCAATCGTTGCAGGGGGATCTAGATAGATTGTCACATTGGGCTGCTAAGTGGCAGATGAGATTCAATGTTGAGAAATGGAAGGTGATGCATTTTGGACTTAAAAATCCTTGTGCTGCTTATACTATAAATGGCTCTGTGTTAAGTGAATCCCTGTTGGAAAGGGATCTTGGAGTTTTGGTGGATAACAAACTTAAAGGTAGCAAGCAGTGCCAGGCGGCAACAGCTAGAGCCAACATGGTATTGTCTTGTATAAAGAGAGGTATGGATTCAAGGGAGGAAAATGTAATTCTCCCTCTTTACAAAGCATTGGTAAGGCCTCATTTGGAATATGCAGTACAATTTTAGAATCCTGTGTACACAAAGGACATCTTTGAAATGGAAAGGGTTCAGAGAAGGGCAACTAAATTAATAAGGGGATTGGGGGAGCTTGAATATGAAAAGAGACTGGAAAAGTTACAATTATGTACACTGGAGAAAAGGCGCTTGCGTGGGGATATGATTACTGTGTATAAATACATTAACGGGCCATACACTAAACTATCTGGGGCATTGTACACCAATAGAACATGTCAGAGGACACGTGGATATCCCTTAAGACTTGAAGAAAAAAGGTTTAGGGTTCAAGTTGGGAAAGGGTTTTTCACTGTGAGAACGGTAAAGCTATGGAACTGTCTTCCAGTGGACGTTGTTATGGCAGGTTCATTGGTCAGTTTAATAAAAAGCTGGATGAGTTTCTGCAAACAAGGAATATTTTTTTATTATCATTAATTTTTATTGAAATTTTTTCTGTAAAAGTAATATCTAATACATATTGAAACTCAACTTTACAGACCTTATATTTATATAAAATGAACATAAAATAAAACATTATGATCTAGTACAGTATATTTTATCTTCTGCATACACTATATTTCAGAACAAAACTAAATATAACAATAACTTAATTTAAGGTACCTTAAATTTGCGCATACAAAATATATTGTTTTAACAAAGACATCATCTATAAGACTGAATATGAAGGTCTTTGGGATCTGTTATCGATATACCAGTATTCCCAGTTTTTATAAAACTGAGGGAAATTATTATTTACTATATAAAACATTTTTTCATATTGCATATTTGTTGTCAGGTTAGTTGTTATGTCTTGAAGTTTAGGAACATTAGTTGATAACCAGTTTTTGGCAATTTTATTTTGAGTTATGGTGATAGTATGATAAATTATTGTCCTTTGTTCTATGGGAAATAGATTGAGGTTGATTAATAGTAATGATAGTTCCGGTTTCATTGGGAAGGGATGTTGAAATAGATCTGCCAAGAAGTTCTGTATATGAATACACAATTCTTGTATTTTTGCGCAGTACCACCAGATATGTAGGAATGTTCCTTTTGGCATCTCCAACACAAAGGTGAGTATGTGGGAAACCATTTTGCTAAAGTTTCTGGGGTTCTGTCATATCTGTATGTAATTTTCCTTGACATTTCCCAATGTGATCCACATTTAGACAGCTGAAAAGGTATTGATAGAGCATCTTGCCATTGTTCATTTGTAAATGATTGGTTAAGATCAGATTCCCATTTTTGTGACCAACTCATAGATTCTATTGCATCTTTCTTTTCTATAGCTATATAAAATATTTTAATTGTTTTAGGTTTCAACAGTAGTTCCAATGGATATTTTATATGTTCTGGTTCATTTACATTGAAATATGCATTTCTGGACAGATAAGATAATATCTGTATATGTTTGTAATATTCTGTTGTGGGCATATTATATTTTTCTCTTAATTTTGGGAATGGTGTATATTGGCCATTCTCGAATAATTGATGTAATGAGATTAGATTATATTTATCCCGTAAGAGTTTTAGGTTGGAAATGAACAGTTCAATGCTGGAAATATCAATATCACCACAATAACCTGTAAATAAGAGAGGTGTTCCCATATTAATATAGTAGCTTGTACTGTAGGAGACCATAACACTTTCCTTCTGGGTTTATATCCTAACAGCATCGCTCCCAACACTTGTTTTAAGGTGTTGGGTTTCACCTCTTCCTGTTCTATATTGTACCACTCCTGCCATCTTCCGTTTATATTGTACCACTCCGGACCTTTCCTGTTCTATATTGTACCACTACCTGACCTATTCCTGTTCTAATTGTACCACTCTGACCTATTCCGTTCATATGTACCACTCCTCTGACCTCTTCTTTCATATTGTATCCAATCCGACATCTTCCTGTTCTTATTGTACCAATCCCTGACCTATTCCTGTCTATATTGTACCACTCTGACTCTTCCGTTCTATATTGTACCACCCTGACCTTTCTGTTCTATATTGTTACCATCTGATCTTCTGTTATATACCACTCCTGACCTCTCTGTTCTATATTGTACCACCCTGACCTCTTCCTGTCTATATTTGTACCAATCCTGACCTCTCCTGTTCTATATGTACCACTCCTGACCTCTTCCTGTTCTATATTGTACCACTCCTGACCTCTTCCTGTTCTATATTGTACCACTCCTGACCTCTTCCTGTTCTATATTGTACCATCGACCTTTCCTGTTTCATATTGTAACACTCCTGACCTCTTCCTGTTCTATATTGTACCACTCCTGACCTTTCCTGTTCTATATTGTACCACTGACCTCTTCCTGTTCTATATGTTACCACTCGACCTCTTCCTGTTCTATATTGTACCACTCCTGACCTCTTCCTGTTCTATATTGTACCACTCCTGACCTCTTCCTGTTCTATATTGTACCACTCCTGACCTCTTCCTGTTCTATATTGTACCACTCCTGACCTCTTCCTGTTCTATAGTACCACTCCTGACTCTTCCTGTTCTATATTGTACCACTCCTGACCTTTCTGTTCTATATTGTACCACTCCTGACCTCTTTCTGTCTAATATTGTACCACTCCTGACCTCTTCCTGTTCTATATGTACCACTCCTGACCTCTTCCTGTTCATATTGTACCACTCCTGACCTCTTCCTGTTCTATATTGTACCACTCCTGACCTCCCTGTTCTATATTGTAACCACTTGACCTCTTCCTGTTCTATATTGTACCACTCCTGACTCCTTCCTGTTCTATATTGTACCACTCCTGACCTCTTCCTGTTCTATATTGTACCACTCCTGACTCTTCCTGTTCTATATTGTACCACCTGACCTCTTCCTGTTCTATATTGTACCACCCTGACCTCTTCCTGTTCTATATTGTACCACTCTGACTCTTCCGTTCTATATTGTACCACTCCTGACTTCTTCTGTTCTAATTGTACCACTCCTGACCTCTTCCTGTTCTATATTGTACCACTCCTGAACCTCTTCCTTTCTATATTGTACCACTCCTGACACTCTTCCTGTTCTATATTGTACCACTCCTGACCTCTTCCTGTTCTATATTGTACCACTCCTGACCTCTTCCTGTTCTATATTGTACCACTCCTGACCTCTTCTGTTCTATATTGTACCACTCCTGACCTCTTCCTGTTCTATATTGTACCACTCCGACCTCTTCCTGTTCTATATGTACCACTCCTGACTCTTCCTGTTTCTATATCTTGTACCAATCTGACCTCCTTACGTCTCTATGTACACTCTGACCTCTTCCTGTTCTATATGTACCACTCCTGACCTCTTCCTGTTCTATATGTACCACTCCTGACCTCTTCTCTCTATATTGTACCACTCCTGACCTCTTCCTGTTCTATATTGTACCACTCATGGACCTCCTTCCTGTTCTATTGTACCACTCCTGACCTCTTCCTGTTCTATATTGAACCACTCCTGACCTCTTCCTGTTCTAATTGTTTTTATACCACTCCTGACCTCTTCTTTCTTTCTGTTCTATACTTGTACCATCCTGCACTCTTCCTGTTCTATATTGTACCACTCCGACCTCTTCTGTTCTATATTGTACCACTCCTGACTTCCGTTCTATATTGTACACTCCTGACCTCTTCCTGTTCTAATTGTACCAATCCACCCTCTTCGTTCTATATTGTACCAACTCCTGACCTCTTCGGTCTATATTGTACCACTCCTGACCTTCCTGTTCTATATTGTCCACCTGACCTCTTCTGTCTCTATGTACCACTCCTGACCTATTCCTGTTCTATATTGTACCACTCCTGAGCACTGGACCTTTGCTGCCACCATATTCTTGATTGGTTCATTATCACAGCTTGATAATAATCTTTCAATATAGGTAATGTCAAGCCTCCTGTTTCTTTTGTTTTAGCTAATGTTTTTCTATTAATTCTAGGAATCTTATTAGTCCAAATAAATTTTGTTATTATATTTTGGGCTTGAATGAAATATGTTGGTGGGACTGGTATTGGCACTGCTCTGAATATATATAAGAATTGTGGTAGGACCATCATTTTAATAATATTTATTTTGCCTGTTAAAGTTAAGGAGGCATGTTTCCAGTCTGTTAATTGTTTCTGGATTTTATTGAGGAGTGGTAAATAATTATTTTGATATAAAGTGGAGTTGTTCTCTGTCATTTTTATTCCTAGATATGTAGTTTCTTTTATTTTCCAGTTGTATTGGTATTTACTAGTGAGAAATAATTTGAGGGTTATGGATATATTTACTGGTATTACTTGTGACTTTGTGTCGTTTATTTTGTAGTAGGATATTTTGTTGAATGTTTCTATGTGTTTTTGGATATGTGGTAGTGATTGGATTGGGTTTCTTATTGTAAGTATGATATCATCTGCAAATAGGGCTATTTTATGGGTTGAATTGTTGTATTGGATACCATGGATATTGTTGTCTTGTCTTATTGCCTGTGCCAAAGGTTCCATAAGTAGAGCAAAAATTAAAGGTGACAGAGGGCAGCCCTGTCTAGTACCATTGGTTATATTAAATGGACTCGAAAGCATTTGGGATATTAATACTTGAGCTGATGGATTTTTATATAGTGCTAGCATTGCGTTATTAAATATAGTTGGAAATTTAAATTTCTCCAGTAGCATTTGCATGTAATTCCAGTTTATTCTATCAAACGCTTTTTCTGTGTCAAGCGTGATAAACAAGGTTGATATGTTTTTTTTATTACATCTATGTATTAGATTATTTTTCTTGTATTTTCTATAGACTCTCTGCCTGGTACAAATCCTACTTGATTGGAGTAAATGAGTGAAGGTAAGTATTTGTTGAGTCTGGTAGGTAGAATTTTGGAGTAAATTTTTAAATCTGTGTTCAATAATAAGATTGGCCTATAATTTGTGGTTAGTGCTGGATCTTTCCCTTGTTTATGTATTGGGATAACCAGAGTTTTGGTCATTTCTTGAGGGAATATATTAGTTTCTATTGCTTTATTGAGTGTAGCTTTTAGGGATGGTATTAATAGTGTTTGTAATATGCATTAGTTAATCCATCGGGTCCTGGCGATTTATTTGGTTTTAATGTTTTGATTGGTTGAAATATCTCTATCTCTGTTATTGGTTTACTTAATTCTTCTGATTGTTGAATTGTAAGTGTTGGGATTTCTAATTTTGAGAGGAATTCTTCAATATCTTTTGTAATAGGTTTGGGGGTTGATTCTTGGAGGTGATAAAGTTTTTTGTAGTATAGGCTGAATTGATCAGCTATTTTCTGTGGGTTAATAATTTTTTCTTTAGTGTCTGATATTATGTGTGCTATTTTTGTTTTAGCAGCTTGATATTTCAGTCTGTTAGCTAAATGTTTGCCTGCTTTGTCCCCTTGTAGGTAGTGGTTGGATTTTAGTCTTCTCAAAAGTCTATCATATTCATAAAGATTTAGTTGATGTAGTTCGGTTCTAACTTTTTGGATTTCTTTTTTTATTGATTCTGTTGGTTGTGTCTTATGTTTTGATTCTAAGTTTGTGAGTTTTTGGAGAATATCCATTTTTTGTAATTCTCTCTTTTTTATTTGTTTTGAGTCAATTTTTATGCATATGCCTCTTATATATGCTTTGTGTGCAAGCCAAATTGAATTGATATCTGTTTCAGGTATCCTATTGATTTGGAAGTATTGTTCCAATTCTTTTTTAATTTGTTCTTTAATTTGTGGTTGAGATAGGAGATATGAGTTTAATCTCCATGGTGAATATGGTTTTAGATTGTATGTTTCTGTTATGTCTGCTGTTACAGGGGCGTGATCTGAAATTGTTATATTCTTTATGGATGATTTTTGGATTTTTTGTAGAGTCCATTTTTCTGTCAATATTAAATCTATTCTTGAGTATGTATTATGGGTTTGTGAGTAATATGAATAATCATCATATCTGATGGATGGGTTACTCTCCATATATCATAGAGGTCTTCTTTTTTTAACCATTCTCTAAATTCCTTATTACCCTTGGTTCTTATATTTTTGGAGTCTCTCTCATGATCTGGAATTAGATTAAAATCTCCAAATACAAGTATTGTGTTGTTCTTAAATTCTCTAGCCCTATTGATAGTTCTTTTAATAAATCTGAGTTGATTCTGGTTTGGTGCATATAAATTCACAATTGTATACATTAAATTATTTACCTTGCAAGACAGTATCACATATCTTCCATTATCATCTATAACTTTATCTTTCAGTTGGAATGCCACAGAGTCCCTGATCAAGACCCCCCACTCCTCTTTTTTTTTTTTTAAAAAAAAGTAGCCTGGAATATATTAGGGTATTTGTTATTTTTCAGCATTATGCTGTCTTGGTGCAGCAGATGTGTCTTCTGGAGACACACTACATCTGCTTTTATTTCGTTAAGTTCTTTATTTAGTGAGAATCTCTTTTGTGGGGAATTCAACCCTCTTACATTATAAGTTACAGTTGTTAAAACCATTTTAGAGGGTTCTAAATTTCGATTTGGATTTTGGCTGTCAATCAGGGACTTCTCGGCCACATTATTCTCTTCTATTTTTCCCTTACGTTCAGCATTCAAGGTACCATATTTAAACAGTGCAACTCTATAGATTATAAAAACAGTTAACAAATATAACATATAAAACATATAAAACATAACCTGTATATTATAATGATCCCAGACATGGTGGGAGGAGGGGGATTCTCCCATTCCAGGTTTCATTATTAAAACTGTGGGAGGCAAATACCGTGAGTTTGATTTTTAAGAGGTTTAGGGCTGGATATTTATCTTTAAAATGTCCCAGTTTGTTAAGAATCCGGTTGTTTGTCCTTTGGGGAGTTGTAATCCAATCCTGTGGGATCTTCCTCTCCTCGCTGCCATTTTTAAATTCTTTCATTATTTTTTCTGGGATTCTCAGGTTCCATTCTTGGAATGTTTGTATTGCTTCTCTAGGTGAGGTAAGTTTGGTGATTTTTCCTTCTCTCATTATTGTTAGACTGACTGGGAATCCCCACCTGTATACAATGGAGTTGTGGTTGAGAATCTCTGTAGCTGTTTTAAATGATTTTCTTTTTTGCATTGTGTTTTGTGAGAGATCTGCAAAAAATTGTAGATTCTTGTATTTATCTGGCAAATCTCTTTTGTTTCTGATTGATCTCAGAAATAGTTCTTTTGTTTGGAAGAAATGAAATCTCGTTATCACGTCCCTTGGGGCATTAGGAGGTGCATTTTTAGATTTAAACAACCTGTGTGTTCTGTCCAATTGAGTGCTAATTGGAGGAGTATTTGGTAGGATGATCTCTAGCAGTTCTTGCACATATTGTTCCAGTTCATTATCCTGGATTGTTTCTGGTATTCCTCTTATTTTTAAGTTGTTCCTTCTAGAACGGTCTCCCAGGTCTGCAACTTTATTTACCAAGTAGGATACTGAATCATCCAGTTGGCTATGAGCATCTGCTAGCTCATTAAATGAATTAGCGAACTGTTCCATTTTATGTTCAATATGTGAGGTTCTTTGAGTTATTTCTGTAATGTCCTTTTTTACAGAATTAAGCATTTCAGATATCTCCAGTTTAAATGCATTGTGTTGGGATATAAGTAACTCCTTCATTACTGTTTCAGATATGGGTTTATCTGTGGCTGGAAAATGCTGTAAGTGGTTATTTGTTTTACTTTCACTTTCATTTTGTGGAATGGAGTCACTTTCGATTTTTATGTACAAATTTGTTGGTGAGATATTATCTTTGTTTGTGAGATCTATTTCCTGATCTTCATGTATTATAATATCATGTGTAGGAGAGGAAATTTGCTTACTTTTGCTGATCATAGATTCATCTGCTGAATTCGAGCAATCCTCCTCACTGCCATTTCCAGCCTTTGTATTGAATTCGTGTTTATTTGTTGTTTGTACAGTGTCCGATCTTTATCTTTTATGTTAATCTGTCATTTCAGGTTCCCGAAGTGGATTGGCTGGAGAATCTGGCGCACACGCGGCTCCACCATGGGTGCCGCCATCTTGGGTTTCCGGAGACTTCCCCTTCTCATCCGAGAAATACCGGGTAAGTTTTTTTCATTCCAGTTTTGTTTCTCCCCATTCTAGGTTTATCAGACTCGCTTTTGGAAAGTTTTCCAGCCCTGTAAGTGGGTCTAAAGTGGAGTTTTACACGGCAGCTTCCAGGAGCTCTCAGTCCATGCGAATGCTCCCTGGACCTGCAAGCCCTATATTGTGTATATTTTATGTATATCATCTGGATACTTATCCATAACTCTCAAGAATTCTCCACACCCAATTTAGATACCGTTTTAGAATACATATGGAGCCGCATCTTATTATTATTATTATTATATCCATCTATGTCGATATACGATAATGGTACAAAATGTTTTGTTCTCTCAGGTCCCTTTTTCCTATTCCACTCACTTCCACTATGTTTTAATGGCTATCTATATTTATATATGTAGTGTTTGTATATAGACTTTATAAATGTGTATCTAGTTACACTTATAGTTATATCTATATTATATATAAAGTGGCGCTCATAGTTTTAGATATAGGTGCTATACCATAATATTCTTTCATATTTTTTATTTTTATATATTAATTCACTGTTTGGCATAGGTTTTATATAGGTATTTATATGTTTTTTATAAATGATTCACTATGTGTTATATATAGTTTGGTATAGAAGTGTAGATTTATATATTGTGCACTATAAGGGTATTCTCTCTTACATCTGTGTAGCATGCTGATTGATATTTGATTGTTTTGTGTTGATACTCATCACCCTTAATTATAGACATTCCCTTTAATTTGTTTTAAAAGGGAGCTGTGGGTGGGACCTAGTTATCCCTCTGATGAAGTGACCATTGTCACAAAACGTGTCAGGGACAGGTTCCTGTAGTGGTTTTTTCCTCACGTTTGTCGGCCATGTGACACAATAAAGGATTTATTTTGCACCAGGTTGAAGACTCGTCCCTTCCATTCCATTTCATTTCTCAGCGTTGCACCTGGTGGACTTGCTTGGAGGCGGAGAGGACAGTGTCCTTGCCATTTATTGTCTCCCTACTACACTAGGGGTATGTAAGGATTTCCAACTAAGAACCCAAGATATGATTCATTTGCGAAAGAGTGATCCCATAATTCGTCATGTCACGGTCATTAAACCAGACCCTGATTAAATGAAAAATACTCTACATAAAGAGAATATCTTTTCCCTAAGGGAATGGGATAATCTGAAAATTATCCATGGGCTCATTTATAGGGTTCATCAAACTACCAAACATTCCTGTGTACCAAATCCAGAAGGATTAAGACATGACACCGAAATCATTTGCTCACCGTACTCACTACAAATGAGGAACCTACAACTGCAGCTGATGTATATAGGGTTTCTACTGATGGTGAAGACGGACATGTTGTACCATCACCGGATAGCCCTAGACAATCTTTGCAACCTGTGGCAAGTGGTAGGTTGCCTCAGAGGGGTGGATTAGATGCTGCTACCCCTCCTTTTTAGCCAAGGATAGGAAATTAGCTGTACCATGTTCCTGTTATGGCTGACAGCCCAAGCACTCCTGCTGATTCTGGTTATGGACCTTCTATACCTATTCCTGGTATAGATTCTGTCGTAGATCACTCCAGGAGTGATAGATAGGAGTAGGGTAGCTAGTGAGCAGCCTGAACTCCACCAAGGGGTTTTTGTAAGGACTAGAGTCCTGGGTATACCACCCAAGAATAGGGACATAGTGCCAGACATAGGGGTAGAAGATTCCACTACAGTGACCTGAGAGCTGGGGTGGCACTAACCAGCTGATTGTTATTTATACTGTTTCTGATCCCTCTGGTTTGTGAGTATTTACATGATATCTGTGCCATGTTATGTCACCTCTATTGTGCTAATTACTATGCCTTATTAATATTGTTCTGTTAATAAATAAGATACTGTTTAAGTTCAAGAACCACTGGCGCCCATTTATTACATTCTACCAAGAGTGGTAGTTCAGCAACACCCTGCCTCCAACACATGCGAGGGCCCACAACTGATAAATAAGAGTCTTGTGCATAGAATTTGGATAAGGCTGACAGTCTCTGGAGCAAATTACCCTATTTTACTATCTCCTTAGATATTTACCAAATAATGATGTTTGATGCACTTTAAATACTACACTAAATACTATAATACATTAGAGATGTTATTTAATTATAAAGGTTGAGACATGCATATTTAATAATTTTAGCACTTTATAATGAAACTAAGTGTTGTGGTTTGTCCTCAAGTTATAGAAGGGTTAATACACATACTGTATTGCACTTTATTATTGTCCTGATGACGATGCCCGTGAAGCATCTAAACACTGGATTGTTAATATAAAGTAATTTTATTATAGAATTGATTGCCTTTAGCACAAACTAATGGAGTTGTGCAACCTGGAGGCACCTGTAGACGTAACCTCATATACCTGATTGATGTTCATAAAACATAAATAACTATTTACACCACTTACAAAATAAAACTGATCCGTAGCCTCATTTTCTATCATTTTGCCTGGTGGTCCCCATGGTGTTAGGTTGCCAATAAGTGCAGGTTCGGTGAAATAGTCATTGTATGTTTCATCCCAATAGATTTCAAATACAGCTGCATAATCTCCTTCTTCAGTAAAAGTTGTTGGATGATCCTCTGTGCCGTAATGTTTAAGGTTCTGCAGATGGCGGTGTAACTGTTGGGAAGAAATATAGGACAATAAATTAGATGTGATGTATTGCACACGAGTTTGGTAAATATAAACTATTTAGGTTAATTGTGTAGCTGCTACAACTCGATTCTTTGTTTATATTTTGTTGTCTATGTGTATCTTATTGGCTGATTATTTCGGTGGAAGTTAAGTTTATAGGGTATTTCCACCCCAAAAACCCACCTTTTCCCCACTGCTACCCCCACTGTGTAGTGTATAAAATTCCTTTCTCCTCTGTTCCTTATGGGTCTCCTGCTGTGTCTATATAAAGTCCAGGAAACTGAAAAGTAGGAGCCTCCCTGCGTGTAATATGCAGTATCTGCCGTACTCCGGCACATGAAGCTCTTCTTTCTGCCTCTATTCCCCCTCCACATCCCTTGGCGCTGCCTTGATCTTTTTTTTAAAAAAAAAGCTTTTCTGTAGTGTAAGTGACCACCCTCCAACCATAACCACTAGGTTTATACCTTTAACAATTGTCCAGAAATAGACTTACCTTGTTTCCTCAGCCTCTATTGCTTCTTCAAGGAATGGAGTAGCAATAGGTGCCAGACCGGCAGTTGTGTCTGTAATTGGCTGATTCAGTAAGTTGCATTAGAGGTGGAGGCCGGGGGAATGATGGTCGTTAAGGGTGAGGCCATACTGAAACGCACAGTAATCGCGCACAAAATCGCGAGCGTTATCCCACGCGATTGTGTGCGCGATTCTTGCTCATTTCGCTCTCGCGTTCGCGTTTTGCGCATGCGTTTTCGCCTTTTCGCGTTATGGACACGCATGCGTTACCAAAACGAGAACGGACGCGCAATCGCATGCGCATCGGAAATGGCGGGAATTTTTGCGTTCCCGCGATTTCTATTTTAGCGAACATTGCGGGCGCAAACAAGAAACGCGCTAGTGTGGCCTAGCCCTAAGTTTATTTCTGGGAACTTTTAGAAGTTATTAACCTGACATTTCTGGTTGGGAAGGGGTCCCCTACACTAGAGAATAGTTTAGATTTTGGGGTGGAGAAACTCTTTAAAATCGGTGATTATGAAATTGATTATGTAACTGTTCTCACGCCTTAGTGCTAAGGATAAATATGAGTAATACACTAAAGCAAAATGTGTAACGAGAATTGAAAGATTGTGAAATGGAATTCAGAGACGCGTGCCTGAAACAGTATTGAAATCCTTTGCGAGTAATGAAACCTCAGGAAAGAATCATCTTTTGGGGGAAAATACAAAGTGAGAAAAAAACTTCATGACTAGAACTGCTAAGACCACTAGCAAGTAAAGAAAATAATATTAAAATCAAAACAAACAACAAGACAAAGATAATTTAAAGACATTACAACAAGGAAAAGACAATAAAGAGAAAGTAGCTTAAAGGGACTGTCCACCCCTCTTTCCAAAAACTGATATTAACCCCCCAAAACCTTAACTTCGTTTTAGTCACAATTTACAGATCAGCTCCCACACAGAGTTATTATACGTACATGTTCCTCCTCGCTCCAGGAGAACTTGGGGATGAACTGTGGCCGGACTGGCGCAGTTTGACCATTTCCAGTTTATATTGTCGTGCAGCTTGACGCTCTGCACTCTCACGCTCAGCCTGTCTCTCAGCTTCTGCACTCTCACGCATCAGCCTGTCTCTCACAGCTTGACGCTCTGCACTCTCACGCTCAGCCTGTCTCTCAGCTTGACGCTCTGCACTCTCACGCTCAGCCTGTCTCTCAGCTTGACGCTCTGCACTCTCACGCTCAGCCTGTCTCTCAGCTTGACGCTCTGCACTCTCACGCTCAGCCTGTCTCTCAGCTTGAGGCTCTGCACTCTCACGCTCAGCCTGTCTCTCAGCTTGATGCTCTGCACTCTCACGCTCAGCCTGTCTCTCAGCTTGACGCTCTGCACTCTCACGCTCAGCCTGTCTCTCAGCTTGACGCTCTGCACTCTCACGCTCAGCCTGTCTCTCAGCTTGACGCTCTGCACTCTCACGCTCAGCCCGGCGTTCCAGAAATTGCAGGTACTCCATTGGGTTAGTGTCGCTTAACCTCTGCAACACTGCCTGGAGCTGAGGAGACTCTGTAGCTGCAGACATACACATTGGTAATGGTGATACAGTCCTTGATGGTGTTCCATGCTGGGCAGTAACAATATCATTAGAATCCAGGTCATAGTGAGTGATTCCTGCTGTAGGCTCATCCAGCATTTCCTGTGCTTGGAAATCTGCCTCCATTAATTCACGAATCAGCTCCTCCCTCCTTTTCCGATAGGGATCAATGTGTTTGCTTTGGCAAACAACGATTAAGTCATCCAGACTCATGTTTCTATAATTCACGGATTCAGACATTTTGCCAAGTAGAAAAAGTAGAGAAAAAGATTTTGGGGAAGGTCCCTGTGTGTTTACCTGTTCAGTATATATCCTAATGCACCGGCTATTAACCACAGAACTTGGGTTCTGCTCTACAGAGTTACTTAGTTAACACTGTATTATTAGAGATTCTGAGTATAAACACCAAATATCCCAAACGCTGCCAACCAATTGTCACAAACCCCCCGGTCCCAAAACGCCCCAACCACCTATCCGTTACCGGAAAACACACTCCAAGCACCGACGGTGCGGCTGACGGACCGATCAACCCGGTGGTTTGGTGAACAAACTATATATTACACTTAATATTACTAAATGTCAATATACTCACTCACTGCCACCACATCCCATTAAACAGCGGAATGACCTGTTCCCTATATGGGAATATCCGCTCCCCTACTTCTAACACCTGTAAGGAAATTGGTTATTCACCCTAATATTCTATACACATTTATACAGTATCTCATATACCTACACAATACTGTCCCTATTAGCGTACTACTAACAACCTGTAAGGAAATTGGTTATTCACCCCTAATATTCTATACACAGTTATACAGTATCTCTATATACCTACACAATACTTCTCTATAGTAGCGTACTACTAACAACCTGTAAGGAAATTGGTTATTCACCCTAATATTCAATACACAGTTTACAGATATCTCTATATACTACACATATAGTAGCGTACTACTAACAACCTGTAAGGAAATTGGTTATTCCCCCTAATATTCTATACACAGTTATACAGTATATCTATATACCTACACAATAATTCTCTATAGTAGCGTACTACTAACAACCTGTAAGGAAATTGGTTATTCACCCTAATATTCTATACACAGTTATACAGTATCTCTATATACCTACACAATACTCTCTATAGTAGCGTACCTCGAAGACACAGGTTTGTTTTGGGATATACTCAGAATAGGACAATAGCCTATAAATGATTTTATATAATTTATTAAAAGTTGACAAAAATAGGTTGGTTCCTATTTTGGAGGGAATTTTAAATGTCCAATTCCCCTCCAGTCTATAATCTTTGATCTGCCAGTTGGTTTCTGCTCAATTCTCAACTAGAAGATTCCCTGCTGTGCTGGTGCCTACTAGCCTGTAACTATGTACGTATATTACAGGGACTTCACATCTTGCCCCTTTAAAGTCAGACCTCTTGCTAGGTCAGCTAACTTAACACCAAATGGGAATGGCTATGGGAAAGGAAGCAGAGCTTACAACTGAACATGAATTTAACCATGTGATTACCCATGACAGGGAAACAATGTGGGAGCTGTCATACTGCTGGACCATGCCAATAAGGTGAAATAATTAAAAATTAGGAGTGCAATTTCAGACATTGTCTATGGAGTTTTACATTGCACTCCTGTTAATCACAGAGGGTATTAGCAGCCCAGGAGGAAAGCAGGGTGTAGATAGGCCGGTGGTGGGGGGAAAGGGGGGTGGGGCTAGCATAGAGGATAGGAAGGCATGTGTATTAAAGTGTATGAATAAATTAAAGGATCATAATCTAAAATGTATGTTTGCAAATCCGAGAAGCCTGGCTGAAAAAATGGGTAAATTGGAAATTATGGCATTGAATAAAAAGTATGATGTAATAGGTATAGCAGAAACGTGGTTGAACAGTTCTCATGACTGGGCTGTAAATTTAGAAGAATATGCCTTGTTTAGGCAGGACAGAGAAAAAAGGAAAGGGGGGGGAGTATGTGTTTATGTTAAAAAAGTATTGAAGCCAATTTAAAAGAAGAGATAACTGGCGATATGGATGTTAAAGTGGAGGCAATATGGGTGGAATTAGGCAACAGGAAAGGGGGTAATGTCATTGTTGGTTTCTGCTATAAGCCGCCAAATGCTAGCAGAGAGGAGGTGAGTCAACCTTTTATGCAGTTGGCAAGGGCTGCAAGTTTAGGGAGTGTGCTCATTATGGGGGACTTTAATTACCCTGACATTGATTGGTGTAGTGTACTCATTATGGGGGACTTTAATTACCCTGACATTGATTGGTGTAGTGTACTCATTATGGGGACTTTAATTAGCCTGACATTGATTAGTGGAGTGTACTCATTATGGGACTTTAATTACCCTGACATTGATTGGTGGAGTGTACTCATTATGGGGGACTTTAATTATCCTGACATTGATTGGTGGAGTGTACTCATTATGGGACACTTTAAATTACCCTGACATTGATTGGTGGAATGTACTCATTATGGGGACTTTAATTACCCTGACATTGATTGGTGTGGTGTACTCATTATGGGGGACTTTAATTAGCCTGACATTGATTGGTGTGGTGTACTCATTATGGGGGACTTTAATTACCCTGACATTGATTGGTGTGGTGTACTCATTATGGGGGACTTTAATTATCCTGACATTGATTGGTGGAGTGTACTCATTATGACCTTTAAATTACCCTGACATTGATGGTGGAATGTACTCATTATGGGGACTTTAATTACCCTGACATTGATTGGTGTGGTGTACTCATTATGGGGGACTTTATTAGCCTGACATTGATTGGTGTGGTGACTCTTATGGGGACTTTAATTACCCTGACATTGATTGGTGTGGTGTACTCATTTGGGGGACTTAATTACCCGGACATTGATTGGTGAGTGTACTCTCATTATGGGGGACTTAATTACCCTGACATTAATTGGTGTAGTGTACTCATTATGGGGGACTATAATTACCCTGACATTGATTGGTGGAGTGTACTCATTATGGGGGACTTTAATTACCCTGACATTGATTGGTGTAGTGTACTCATTATGGGGGACTATAATTACCCTGACATTGATTGGTGGAGTGTACTCATTATGGGGGACTTTAATTACCCTGACTTGATTGGTGTAGTGTACTCATTAGGGGGGACTTTAATTACCCTGACATTGATTGGTGTGAGTGTACTCATTATGGGATTTAATTACCCTGACATTGATTGGGTGTAGTGTACTCATTATGGGACTTATACCCTACTTGATTGGTGTAGTGTCTCATTATGGACTTTAATTACCCTGAAATTGATTGGTGGAGTGTACTCATTACGGGGGACTTTAATTACCCTGACATTGATGGTGGTAGTGTACTCATTATGGGGACTTTAATTACCCTGGCATTGATTGGTGGAGTGTACTCATTATGGGGGACTTAATTCCCCTGACATTGATTGGTGTAGTGTACTCATTATGTATAAAAGGAGCTCTTTGGATTCTGGTAATATCTAACATCGTGGAATGCATTATAGATATAAAGGTAACTGGAGCTTAGAATAGTGACCATGAAATAGTGACGTTTGGACTTTGTTATCGAAAGGAAAGTGCGCTGGGTTAACAAAGACATTTAATTTCGGGAAGGGAAATTTTCCCAGGTTAAAGCAGCTCTTCAAATGTCAACTGGGATAATGTATTATCAGGTAAAGGTACTGAACAGAAGTCATAGAGCATACCGTATATACTGGAGTATAAACTGGGATAATGTATTATCAGGTAAAGGTACTGAACAAAGTCATAGAGTATACCGTTATACTGAGTATAAACTGGGATAATGTTATTATCAGGTAAAGGTACTGAACAGAAGTCATAGAGTATACCGTATATACTGGAGTATAAACTGGGATAATTTATTATCAGGTAAAGGTACTGAACAGAAGTCATAGAGTGTACCGTATATACTGGAGTAATAACTGGGATAATGTATTATCAGGTAAAGGTACTGAACAGAAGTCATAGAGTATACCGTATACACTGGAGTATAAACTGGGCTAAATGTATTATCAGGTAAAGGTACTGAACAGAAGTCATAGAGTATACCGTATATACTGGAGTATAAACTGGGATAATGTATTATCAGGTAAAGGTACTGAACAGAAGTCATAGAGTATACCGTATATACTGGAGTATAAACTGGGATAATGTATTATCAGGTAAAGGTACTGAACAGAAGTCATAGAGTGTACCGTATATAATGGAGTATAAACTGGGATAATGTATTATCAGGGAATGGGCATTTTGTCGCCCATAGTGCCCATACACGGCACGTCTGTCAGGACAAAAAAAGCCGTGCAAGCACATTGTGGGTAGCGGATCAACCAAATCGACACAGTGTATGAGCCTTAAGCTGACATTCTGCACCTTTAGGACGAATATCTGCCCTGCAAAGACATATCTGCCCCTTTAGACGGACATATCTGCCCCTTAGACGACATCTCTGCCCTTACGATGACATATCTGCCCCTTTAGACGACATATCTGCCCTTTAGAGAATATCTGCCCTAAATGACATATCTGCCCCCTTAGGACGACATATCTGCCCCTTTAGAGGACATATTGCCCCTTTTAAATGAAATATCTGCCCCTTTAGACGAATATCTGCCCTTTCGCGACATATCTGCCCCTTTTTTTAAATTACAATCTGCCCCCTTTTAGAAGACATCATACTCCCCTTAGATGACACTCTGCCCCCTTTAAGACATATCGCCCCTTTTTTAGATGACATATCTGCCTTATAGACGCATATCTGACCCTTTAGAGACTATTCTGCCCCGTTAAATTACATTAGTCTGCCCCTTAGACACTATCTGCCCCTTTAGATTGACCATATCTGCACTTGATACAATATCTGCCCCTTAGACGACCATATCTGCCCCTTTAGACGACATATCTGCCACTTTAGATCTGCCCCTTTAGACGACATATCTGCCCCTTTAGATGACATATCTGCACCTTTAAATGACATATCTGCCCCCATTCGATGACATATCTGCCCCTCCCTGTGAAAATTGCACAGATTTTCTGTAACCCCAAGTATGAATCTAAACTCCGCCCAGTCAATTACTTTCAGAAGCAAATCAGTCAAGCAGGGAATAAAGGGAGGCATTGTGTGTAGAAGTGTGTGTGTCTATTAATTACTTAATCACTTGGATAATCCTTAGCTGTGCAGTCCCTCCACCCTGATGGTCAATAACTCGATCTTTATATCCCACACACAGCACACATTTTCTGGGTGAAAGCAGAGCAGTTTTGTCAATTGCAGTTTTAAATGATTCTGTTAAATAGACAGAGCCTGCAATGTGGCTTAATCATGCCTTTCATGGCATCAAATTTCAACCACTGCTATGAAATGTTTGAATCAGTTGAAATATCAACATGGTTTTTTTAAATTTTCAATCATTGGGTTGATCGAAATAAGAAGATTGAGTAGCCATTCCCCCGTCTTGTGAGCTTTTCAGAGCACATCTTCGATTTAGATTAAACAGCTGCGTATGGACACCGGAAAGCACAAGAAACACTATACCATTTTTGAGTACAATGTTGTAACATTTTAATGCTTTCCCGGCTACACATCATTGTCGTATACCCTTGGTACATGTTTTTAGTAAGCCTGGGTTTCACAACCCATGTTATTATCCTCACACCAACGCTCTGTATAAAGACACTTATTCCCTCCAGTATCATCCATTGCCTCATATCGGAACGACAATGTTACTGTACGTACTCATAAACTTATGCTACTGCCACCATCACTCATTTCAATCCTGGTCCTTACCACCACCGTATCCACCACTGTCAGGCAGGGATTATTATATACACTGGGAGGTAGGGGACTGGGCTGGGGGTGTCTGCTGCTATTTTATACACTTGAGGGTTGCTGCAAGTTTACAGGTCAGTTAGTGCTTTGTAGGCAAATCAGTTTTAAGTTCAGTTTTATCTAGGCCATTGTTTCTTATTTTTGCTGATTCCCTCATGTCCGGTGGTGTGCCTCTGGATTGGAAAAAGGCTGATGTTATTCCAATATTCAAAAAGGGTCATCGTTCACAGCCGGGTAATTACAGGCCTGTAAGTTTAACTTCAGTGGTGGGGAAGATCCTGGAAAGTTTAATAAGGGATCATGTTCTAGAGTATGTTTCAAGGACTAATATTATAAGTAGTAACCAGCATGGATTTAGGAGGAATAGATCTTGTCAAACTAACTTGCTTGGCTTTTATGAGGAAGTAAGTGGAAATTTAGACTCTGGTATAGCAGTAGATGTAGTTTACTTGGATTTTGCAAAGGCTTTTGATACAGTCCCCCATAGGCGACTAATGAATAAGCTAAGGTCTGTTGGTCTGGGGAGTCACATTTGTACATGGATAGAAAATTGGTTAAAGAATAGGATGCAGAGAGTAGTTGTTAATGGGGCTTCATCATTATGGACTAAAGTGCTAAGTGGGGTGCCACAGGGTTCTGTGTTGGGGCCACTTCTATTTAATCTATTTATTAATGATTTGGAAGTGGGTATTGCCAG
>JAACNH010001599.1:0-66141 GCA_019447015.1 Hymenochirus boettgeri | reverse complement strand
GACCAGAAAGCAGAAGGTTACAATAGTCCAGGCGTGATAGGATGAGAGCATGGATAAGCATAGCAGTAGACGGAAGAGAAAGGAATCTACGGATTTTGGCAATATTACGGAGAAAAAAGTGACCGGTTTTAGCAATATTGTTAATGTGATTAGCAACGTGCTGACTGAATATGGTAAATGGGGGTGGGATAGGACGAGGTTTAGGTGGTAAAATGATTAGTTCCGTTTTAGTCAGGTTTAGTTTGAGGCATCGGTGTGCCATCCATGAGGAGACAATGTCGCCATTGACTATTCAAATCACCAGTCTCCTGTTTGGAGATTAATTCTAAAGATAAACCCCATGAGATGATTAATAACCTCTCACATTTAAAAAGAGTTTCTACTTTTCTACATTTTATTTTTAGCTTTAGCTTGGAACTGTGTCATTAAACCATACAACTGGAAGCACAATAGTTTAGTTAACCTTTTTGCAGCAAGCCCTTTAATCCGTATCTTTATAATGAAATAAATATCACATTTAATTGGATGGGAAATTATGGTTCAGGAAGAACAAATTATTTAAGAACAAAGGCAGTTTGGGCCATTAAGGAACCTTGAGTTTTGCCAGACAGACTCTCATGTATCCTTCTGTTCATGTGTAGAGTGGATATGATCAGATTTCTGAAATGCTTGCAATGTCACAGGAAGCTCCCTCACAATAGTTGTAGGGTGGACCAGTTCCTTTATGCACATTTAATTCTCCGTAGAAAATCCTATTTCATTTAACCTCTTGGGCTCTTTGATGATCATTCATATTTGTTAATATTTTGGTATTTAAAAGAAGTCTGCAGTATCTATACTACTGTTTATGTGAATGTAATATCTGTTTTTAGTTACCAGTACGATGGTTTCTGGTTATTACCTGTTAATTTTCCAGTGTTTTGTTTTGCTTTAGATGTGTCTTTAAAGGGGAAGTTCAGTGCAAATACAAATGCTTTTCAGAAAAAAAAGCAGTATGTTTCCATCCCAATGACCTTAATCTGCCGATTCAGCATTTTGCCTGTGTATAAATAAATGCAACCGAAATACTGACTTCCTGCTTGCAGGACCCCTAGTAGAGACCATTATGGTCTTGCCCTTGACCCAGTGCCTGGGTTGATTCAGTTGGTCAGTAGAGATCTGAGCATCTTTGACCCATCCAACAGCCAATCAGTAGAAATTACTGTTAGGAACATTCCAAGGAAGTGGTGCATCCTGGGAAGAAGAAGGACCGTTAGACCTTGAAATGGCAGCTCACTAATGTCAATAGCAGTGAACAGAAAAGGGTATAAATTCAACTGATTTTTCAAAATGGGAGAGAATATGTAGAATAACTAAGAAGGCATTACACAAACTAACAATTTAACAAATATTGATGATTTCCACTGAACTGTCCCTGTAAGTATTGGCTTGCTGTGGACCATAGAGTAGGTCATTGTGTGTTTTAGGTACATCGTTCCATAGGTCCAAACAATAAAAGGTTGATAAAAGTAAGACTCAGGCGACAAACAGCACACAACATGTTTAGAGCCTCACTGTGAAAGGCTCAAAAGGTGAAAGGCTTGAAACATGTTGTGTGTTCTCATGCAATAAATTTGCCGGTTGCAGTTAATGCTCCTTGTCGCCTGAGTCTTACCTCTATCAACCTTTTATTGTTTGGATTTATAGTGTGCTTTTGGATGGAAGCATGAAATAGAGGTAACTGAACTTTTTAATTACTAGTACTTTGGATAATATTGGTTCCATTTTTAATCATTCCATAGGTGGTTTGCTATGGCTAACATTTGGATCTCTGAAACACATTCTTTGATATTGCTTGGTGCATGTATTATTCAATTTTATTTATTTTTTTGCTTTTACAGGAAATACAGCCATGCCGTATTAATTTAGATACACAGCCCCATTTTGGCCTGGTACATGGAATGTCTAAATGAAACCAAGTTTGATTTAATTGAATGGAACATAATCTTTAATGACTTTCCCTTTCCCAGAGATATTTGTCACAAGGCGTGGTCATCTTTGGCTGTTATTTAAATTAGTAGAATAATTTTACTCATGATCGTAAATTAGGATTGAATATTCTACTCTCAATTCCCAGCAAACAGATTCACTCACAGTTAAAAGGAAATGTAGAAATCTAGTGAAAGTAAAGCTGATCATTAGAGAATTCTATTGTACTAAGGATCTTTTTCATATCCTTGAAGTATGTGGAAATCAATTCTTGGTACTTGTTGTTCTAACATGTGGTTGTCATTCCTTCTGGTGCCAAGACAGAGAAAGAAATTAGAATTTGCAAATAAAAACTGTTCTTATCGTTATAAATGGTGCTAATTTTTCCCCAACCAATCAGATGTTAGCTTTCAAATGTTAAATAATATCTGATTGGTTTGGGCAAAATTAGCACCATTTTTAAAGGGCATGTCCACCCTTTAAAGGGCATGTCCACTCTAAATAAAAACTTTTGCCAGGTAATAGAATACTGCCCCCCAGCCCCAACCGCTATAAAATTAATTTAAGAAATTCCCCAGTTCTTTACTTACCTTCCCTCTCTCCTCCGGCGCCCGGCCCGGCCTTCTGCTTGCGAGACACTGCAAGCAGGGGCGGGACCGGCAGCCGTGTTCGTGATTGGCTGAGAGGCAGCCAATCACGGACGCGGCTGCCGGCTTCTCAGAATGCCGGGGGAGCGAGGGAAGGTAAGTACAGTTCTGGGGACTTTCTAAAAATAATTTTTATGCGGTTGGGGCAGGGAGAACATATTTTATTAGGTGGCCAAGGGGTTTTATGGTAGGGGGAGGGATAGCAAAACGGGAGGGGGAGAAGGGCTGCAGTACGCATGCCAAACTTCTCACGAAGGGCCAGCTAGGAGGCAGAGTCCTATATGGACTCTGCTATCCTCCTGGTGGGCAGTTTTTGGGACTTTGGGGGGGGACTACAGGAGAACCATATGGAGCTGGGATGTGAGGTAAGGATTAAACTACACTACATGATGGGGCCATTACTGGGGGGGATTATAGTTTTGGGGGTGGACATGCCCTTTAAAAAAACTTTTGATATGTGGTAGGGCTTGCTCCCCCAGCCCCAACCGCATTAATCTTATGTGCAGAAACTCCCCCGTTACTCACCTTCCCTCTATCCTCCGCCGTACTGCCCGGCCCTCTGCTTGCACGGAAATGCAAGCAGGGGGCGGGACCAGCAGCCGTGTCTGTGATTGGCTGAGAGGCAGCCAATCACGGACATGGTTGCCGGCAGTCCAGAATACCGGAGGAGAGAGGGAAGGCAGGTAGCGATCGGGAGACTTACTGCAAATAAAATTAATGCGGTTGGGGCTGGGTAAGCAAGCCCTACCACATATCAAAAGGGTTTAATGGTAGGGGGAGGGAGACCAAAACGGGAGGGGGGGAAGGGCTGCTCAGAGCATGCCACATCCTCTCAGAGGAAGCCTCAGAGGCGGAAACAATTTCCCCCTCTGCTAGGCTCTGGTCGCCAGGTTTCTGGACTTTGGAGGGGCATTGCAGGGCAACCATTGGATCTGGGATGTAAGGTAATGATTTTTCTACACTACACAGTGGGGCCAGTAGTGGGGCCAGTAGTGGGTTAAATTATAATTTTGGGGGTGGACATGCCCTCTAACAATAAGAACTTTTATTGAATAACCCTGTTAATATGCAAACAAAGTGCTTGTGGAATGTAAGGGAGCTGACCGTGATCATAGGAAAATTACCTTGAGGTGCCTTCACCTCCAATACCGGAAATCTCTCAGAGTACGCTGCACATATATATCTAGACTTATATATTAGATAAGTCTAGATACTTCTAGTGTAGTTCAGTGGAAGAATTGGACTTATTGAATTTCTTTATACAAACCTCCTGATACCTTACTGATCAACACAGAGAGGACCTGCAGAAGTTGGCCATCAGTAGAGCTGCTCTGTGTTAAGATATAAGTGCAGGTTATCGCTGAAAACAAAACAATTGGTGCTTGGCAAAGTCTGTATCAAAGGATGAGTGCAGCATGGGTTAAGTTTCCATTTAATTAAATTTAAAAAAACCTTCTGCTCTGGTTATTTACTTAGAGCATGAAAGATTAAGACCCATGCTTTTGGTCTGATTAAGCAACTCAATCTTTAGCAAGAGACAACGCCTCCTTTATAGAACACAAGAATGCTGGTAATTAGCCTGACATATTTCCTTTGACAGCAAGGCATGCTGGAGTAGTGCTAAGGAAATGATTATACGGCTCTTTCTTTTACTGTGTTTCCATTTTTTCTTAAAATCTGCTACTGGGTTTTTTGTAGTTGGCAAAGTATTGCATTTTTTTTAGGATTAAAATTAACAAAAAAAACCTTGTATTTGTTGATAACTGGAAACTTACATTGTGTTTCTTGTAGGACCTCTAATTTATTTGGAAGGTTTCTTTCCTCGATATTTTGGTGTTATTTTTAGTGAAAAAAATGTACTTTTAAGCTACCGTCACATGACATCTACAAGCGGTCTTAGTTTATCTTTAAACATTTCATAGAATCAATGACATTCCTACAACGTTCCATGTCCTGTCCTATTCATTATTGATCAGAAGTCTTATCGCAAAAAAGATTGGGACAGACCGTTCTTCTGACCCACCAATCTCAAAACAGACCATTTTGCTGCAAGGGTTTATATTGTTCTTATTCTTTATACATTTTTATTTTTTAATTGAAGCCATTGCCTGTTTTTTTTTGCTCTATGGGCTATCCAAACTTAATAAAGGATTTTTATAACTAATCAATTTACTTGGGTGTGCCCTCATAATTCCACTTAATCTAGGATTTATTCTAAAATGAGTACTGTATATACTCGAATATAAGCCGACCCGAGTATAAACCTAGATACTTATTTTTATCTGATAAACGAGTAAAACTGATTGACTCGAGTATAAGCCGAGGGTAGAAATTTTCACCACTTCTGAAAACCTGTAAGTACTGATCGGTGCCAATATCCAGTAACCCCCAAAATCTTGGCACTCCAGAAGTTTGGAAACTATATCTCCCAGCATGCTTTTGTTGTGGGGAGTTGTAGTTTCTAAACATCTTTAGTAGCAAGGTTCAAGAAAAAGAAGTAAAAAAAATCCACCTGTCCACCTCTAAACCCCCCCTAGAAGCACTTGGTCTTATCTGCTCCACTGTTTGACGGGTGAGGGCTAAAAAGAGGCACGTAACTTGCGTGTGCATTTGTGTCCGTGCTTTCGTGTACACTTGCAAAGTCTGCTTACTGCTCCAGTTTGCGGCAACATGGAAGGTAGTTAATGACTGAGCCGAGTGTACGCCGAGGTTAGCTTTAAAGGCTAATTTTAAAACCTAAAAATTTCAGCTTATATTTTAGTATATGTAGGACACACTTCCATAGGCTATACTTTATAGGGAAGATCATTCCATTGACCGCATATTGCTAAAGTACATATAGGGAGCTGATAGCAACCAATGGAAATTTTTGGGTCAGAGACCAAACTTCTGGTGTTTCCCACAGGATTGGTTGATTATTTGCTATCATCGGCCATGCGTCTACCCAGAAACGAAATAATTTGAACCTGAAGAACAGCAGAACATAACTGCTAAACACACACAGGAAATAGTCAAGGATTACTTTTAAGGTTAACTTCCCCTCAGCCGCTATATAATTGCTTACAGTGTTAAAGTTGTTTGAACTCTCTTCATTCGAACCATGTTCCGTATTTAGGAATGAAGTTTCTGTACTAACCTCTATGGCTAGAATAGGTTTGTGACCCATAAAAAAGATTCGCAATTCGAAGTGACCTGCAAAATGTTAACTATTAGACTATTTTTGCACTGAAATATGCTTTATTTGAGGAGGCTCCACCAACTTTTTAAAATGTAAAAGCCACTTGGTTCTTCTTCTGTCTAGTCCCATAGAACTATGGGCTGTTAATACAGCACTGTTTTTCCAGACCCTTTAAGAGCCTACAGCTGCTCTCTTAGGATATTGTGAGGATAGCGTACCCTCCCTTTGGAATCTTCATCTAGTCAGCTATGTTAAAAGGAATACCAGTGTTTCTGCAGTTGTAGAGCCCTAGTGCACATTCCTTTACCATTGTTATATTAATACAGTTTTCTTGACTGCTCTGGGCTCACCACAAAGCACTGTCTGCCAAACATTTAATCTTAACCCCTTTAAAGGAAAAGTTAAATCTGTTTAATCAAATGTATGGTATATATCACCATTTCTGAAAATGTGTGTCACCTGAAGAAAGGGGTCTTTACTGAAAATGTCCTCTCTCTCTTTTCTTTAATAAAGCACACTGAGCATGCCCAGGTCAGTGGCTTGGGAAATAGAAGAGGTTTTAAGTGATATGACAAAAGGCATGGCTTGTAGGTGTATCTATGGTTATGAATTGGTAAGAATGGCAAATAATGACATTGTTTAAACCAGCAGTTTGTAGACTGTAAGTTGGGGGGGAAATGTTTTAACCTGGACTACTGCTTTAATGTTTTTTTGGTTTTTTTTTCAACTGTTGATAATGAAGCAGGTTGTTGGAATGTCAAAAATGTCACAAGCACTTTTGGTTGTTAGGAGCTGAAGTTCTATACCTTCTGGAGAGACAAGTTCATTATTCTTTAGTTGGGTACTAAGGTTGTTTGTGGGAAGTTGATTATCACACATTCCTCTGTTTGTTGTTTCATGCCAAGCCTTGTAATTATGCGATTTCTTGAACTTCTGGAATTTTTGTGTTTGAGATTTCACAATTGGAATGTGATTTTAAGTCCTTTTGGTTTTTAAAAAAAAAACATATTAAGCTTATCCACGATTGTCGAAACTCCCTACAAATGCGAACATAGCATAGTGCCAGATAGTTCTGATAAGTAGAGGCTTTTAGGCCTATTTCATTAAATTGTCAATGAATTTCATTGTGTTATCTCTGCTTGTGGCAATGCCCAGTGATATTGTCCAATTTATAAAGGAAGTCGGGCCTTCTGTAACCTTTTTTTTTTTTTTTTTTTTACAAAAGCTTAGATTGGTACCAGAGATGTTGGCCCCTGAGCTAGAACATTGTGCAGCTATCTGACAGTGTATGGGCTACCTTGGGATGTCATTCACAATCTAGTTTGTTGATGCAAATCTTTGCTTTCCTTTTTTTACTTACTAACTTTCCAGTGAGGCGAACAACTAACCGTAAATAAAATGATACATGCTTAATGTAGCACTAAATCTACAACAGTATCTTTTCCCCGTGTTATTTAGAAAAAAAATGTTTAGTGAAAGGTAATGATATAATCAATTGGGTTCCAACCAATAGTCTTCCTTTCAGGATTAGTGACCCTTTAGAGCTCCTCACCTCCACATAGCTTTAGGCCGTGGTGTACACACCATGCAATTTTTCTCCATAGAGGGCGGACTGCCGTCTGAAGTTGCTTTTGCCATGACAGACTGTCCTTCGTCCTGACTGACCAGTCCGCTAGTGGCGTTTGGAGGATTTGGATAAAGGCTCCTATGGTGTGTTCCCAGCTTTACTCTCTGAGCCAGACAAACAAAGAGGGAATAATAAGTCACAATATTTACAATACAACTTAAATACAGCTGTACATGTGGTTGATAATTAGAAAATCCCATTGGATCTGACATTTATTTTTCTGTTGCCAGCCATGTTAATGGTTACTGTAATTTATGCATTGTATTGGGGTTAAATCAATAAGTACACTTATTATTTATGCTGTTGGCGACATGATTATGGGCAAACCAGGATAAATAAATTCATTTTAACAGGAGAATGACCCAAACACTTTTTTTTTTAAAATTCTAACAATTACGGTACAATTAATTTATTCAATATGAGATGTGTATGAACGGTGCTTAATAAATGGCCATCATTCCAATGTAAGTTCCTATATAGATCCATTTTCCCACAAGTGCTTTGACAAATACCAGGCATCTAGCTCTGTTTATAAAAATCTCTGTCATTATGGTTAGGCATCTGTCTCTTACAATGAGCCTTTACATTTTTAGCCAGGTTGCTTTCCCAACTATGTGAATTATGTGTCAAACTGGCAACATTGCAGCTAAATTTGAAAAAGAATTCAGTCTCCAAAAATAATGTGACGGCTAAGCTTTGAATAAAAGGCTGTGCTACCAACAATATCTAAATGGAAGAAGTCATCCATCGTCTAAAATAACCCCATCATTTCCCTGTAGGAATGTTCATTCCGTCACCTCTGTACGAACTATAGTAAAGCCAGTGCATTCTGTTCGGGGGTGCTTAGGGCAGGGGTCCCCAACCACTAGGCCGCAGACTTAGATCAAATGCTTGGTCTGCGGATCAACTGATTCCAGGCTGCACTGCTCGTCTGAACAATGTAGTATATTATGTATTCTATTGTATTTATTGTAAGGGCCGGTGCATGGAAAATTATCCAACATGGAACTGGTCCATGGAGCAAAAAATGTTTGAGGCCACTGCTTTAGGGGCTTGTTCTTTGAGGCAAAGAGTAGCACCTAAAAACATACTTGTTTATATACACGGAGCTACTGTTTATAGTGGCAATATTAAGTGTTAGTAATGTATATGTAAATAAGAGAGGAAGAAAGGGAGGTATAGTCTATATGGGTAGAAGTTGGTTTAATTGTGAGGTAAAACAGGTCATTGCTACAGGGACCCACAAGGAAGGTTTAACTAGATGGATAGGTCCTTTTATTTCTTTAAGCCCAGATTAAAGATGTAACCATGTAGCCAATAAACTATGGCTATATTTTAAATATAGCCAGTTTAAATGGTTTTAAAAGCTTATTTTAAATTTTACATTTAAAGTACATTGTTATTTCATATCCGTTATAGGAGTATATGTTTAATCAGTTCTGATTAGTAAAGAGCTGTGCAAGAGCTGCTATTTGGCTTCAGTCCTTTAGAGCTATTGGGTATGTGCAATACCCAATGGGTACAGGAGGGATGGCAGCCCCTATGGGACAGTATTAAACCCATTGTCATTGGGCTTTTGAGACTGAGTTTCTAGTCCAAATTAAAGTAAATTCCTGACTCCAAATGGCAATTGAAAAAGATCCCTGTATCAATCAGAAACTCACAACGTTTCGGGGGTTTGTTTGGCCCCTTCTTCACCTGAACCCCCCGAAAAGTTGTGAGTGGATGTGTGGTCACAAATAAGTATCACCTTGTATTTGGAGAGGCACCCTACTTAAAAAGTTAAAGATGAGTCACAATTGACATCCGCATTTTGTATGCGACCCTTCATCCAATTCTCTATCCATATACTTTTTTTTTGTTTGTTTAAGGCCAACAGACCTAAGAAATAAGTGTAGGTTGCTCTATAGTGTACACAGAGGGGGGAAATGGTTTAATGCATTTGCCTTGTTTTAACTCTGAAACAAGTACCTTTCTTTAATATTCAATCTAATAAACATATACAATAAGTAATGTTAAGAGAACTTAAACTAAATGCACAAGCTGATCTTCTTCCCAGGCTCCTTTGCTGGTGGTGACCCCTTCAGGCTGGCAAAATCTTTATTGGGCACCAGACTCATAGCAAACTTATTTAACGTGTTTACGAGATGGCTGGAGAAATGACAGGGTTGTCCTAAAATATCTGTGCTTTAAATATGTAGAAATTTACTTGTGCATATATATAAACAGGGATAAACAACGGCATGTATAATTTAGAAGCTTGACATACCTATTTAAATGTCAGGGACCTGACTCGTGTTTATAGAAATACACTGAAATCCTAAATATAAATGCTCATTAGTTTTTTTTTAATTTTAAGTCCTCTTATATTTAAAGACAGCTGTAAAGCAATAGCAACTTTTAAAACAGATGGTAATCCCAGCTATAAGAATACATTTCTGCAGGTATTTAATGCTTATAAGTTTACTTTTTGAGCAATTCAGAAATATAAATTTAGGTACAAAGTTACATTTTTACTGGGTATAGGTTGACCACTCCTGCCAAAGATACTTCAGGTGAAATATTCCAAATAGTAAATTAAAGGGCAACGATATTTTACAAAATACCACCTTTCTTATTTAATGTACACAGGGTGAAGGGACCCAAAATGCACTCCCGACTGAGAAAGTGCCAGACCAGACTGCAACAAAATATTAGGTAAATGTTCCTGGGGATTCAATGTACCCACAGAATGAGGAGTTACAGGGCACACAGAGAGAACTGCTATCCCTCTTTTGCCTGTGTAATGCAAACAGGGTTGCCAGGCGTCCTTTATTTGGATGGGATTCCCCGACTTCAGGTTAGGAAAGGTTTCTTTACAGTAAGAAACTGTGGAACTGTCTTCCAGCAAAGTGGTAATGGCAAGTTCATTGAATAGCTTTAAAAAAGTCCTGGATAAATTTCTAAAACTAAAAAATATTGAGAATTACTGGTATTAATACATATCTGTAGTTCTGGTTGGTACCGGAACTATATATATTGAGAATTACTGGTATTAATACATATACTGTAGTTCTGGTTGATAAAGGGATACTATATAATATTAAGAATTTCTGGTATTAATCATATACTGTTTCTGGTTGGTACGGGGATACTATATAATATTGAGAATTACTGGTATTAATAAATAACTGTTTTCTGGTTGGTACCAGGGATACTATATAATATTGAGAATTACTGGTATTAATACATATAGATCTGGTTGGTACAGGGATACTATATAATATTGAGAATTGTAAACGGGAGACAGGGTGGTAGTTTTACAGTCAGGTAGGTCCAGAGAGGGTTTTTTGAGAGAGGTTGAAACCGCATTTTTAAAGGGTATCTCCGACTTTTTTAAGAAATACTTGGCCTATTATAGCCAGTTATAGGTCAAGAAGTCATACCACGCACCGAATCTTACGGTTACTTGTTGCATATGTTTCCGATCTCTGCCTTTCACACTGTGTGCCACAGATTCTCTTGCACACATGCCCGCCTGCCTATTTTGCCGCGCGCGCACTCCGAGGACATATGCGCACTAAGTCCTTCGTATCAGGACAAGCTGACCCGCGTCTCACGTTCCAATTTTTTTTCTTCGTCTATTTATCTTCTATCCTTTCTCCAAAAGAAGTCGCTGGCAACATTCGACTTGCTGTGTTGCCGATGTTGTGTTGTGGTAGCCAGCTTGGAAAGTTAATGTAAAGGCTGCCTTTGGGAGGAGAGACTTTCCGTTTTCTGTCGATAATAGCAGCTCGGAAAGCTAATGTAAAGTGTAGAGAGAGAGAGACTTGTTTTGTTTGGACGATAACCCAGGGACACCAATTAATCAGCTTGCTCACTCCCTACTAACTAAAGAGATAAGATAAGATTAATAAATAAAGAGATAGATAGGACAGACAGAGCATAGATAGACAACGAAAGATATGGATAGATATATAAGACGACAGATATGGATAGATAGATAGACACAGATATGGAAGATAGATAGACAGACAGATCTAAACGACGATAGTACGATATGGAAGAAGATAAAGATATCTGATAGATAGATGATAGAAGGATAGATATATGATAGATCGATATATGATAATATATAAGTTAGATAGATAGATAGAGAGAATAGATAGATGATAGACAGATGTAATAGATATATGATATATAGAGAGATTGAGAGATAGATGTTTTGTATTGGGCTTTTTGTTCTCTGTTCCAAGGAATAGCATCTCCCAGATCCTCTCTCAATACAAGCTATGACACTCCCAGCAATCCCCTCTGAAAATACACCTTTTCTCCCAGGGCCCCCGCGTACCAAATACAGCTAATGACACTCCCACATCCCCTCTGAAATACCACCATCCCCCTGAAATACACCTTCTGCCTCCCAGGCCCCCCTGCACTCAACTGGTGACACTGGAAGCCGCGGAGCAAGTGCACCAGTGTCTGAAATACACCTTCTGTCTCCCAGGCCCCCCGCAATACAGCTAAGTGACACTCCCAGCATCCCTCTGAATACACCTTCTGTTCCCCAGTGCCCCCCTGCATACAGTAATGACACTCCCCAGCACTCCCCTCTTAAATAACCCTTTGTCTCCCAGGCCCCCTGCAATTCACAGCTAATGAAACTCACGCACCACCCTCTGAATACACCTTCTTCTCCCTTACAAACACCACCCTCCCCCCATTGATTCCTATAAATTCTATACTTTTGCAATTGTTAAAAAGTTCCTTACAAGAAGCTTGTGCTGAACTTTAACTTAACTTCCCTCTCCTGTCTTCCCTGCACTACAGCTGTGAATAGATCATGCAGAGACTGTAGGAAAGGCTTTGTTTACATCAGGCATCACTGTGGTAAAGTGGGTGTGGCAGGAAATCATGAAGATGCATGTGATTGATGCACATTGACTGGACAGCCTGCACAGCACAGTAGCAGACACCCCCCCCAGGAGCTACACAGCTTTCCAGAGGCTGCTGCAAAGAACCAAAGCGATTTTTGGGGGAAAAAGGTAGGAGGGGTTGGGGGAGGGAACTTTTCCATATAGGGGGAGAAAAAAAAAACGTTTTTCCAGTCAGTGGAATTTACCCTTCAAGGCAGCAGTGGAGAAAATCCCAGAGTCAGGGAGGACTTATAATTTAAGCAAGAGCACGGGAAAGGAATTTTAGCACAGTGGTTCGGAGTAGACTTCAGACGGTGTACATGGGTGAAAGATTCCAGAACCTGCAGTGTGTGGGGCACAAAAAGGTGAGAGTGTCCGGTGGGTGAGGGGAATAGAGTATGGATAATCATCTATTTTATCTCTTGTAAAAAAAAGTAGCCTGCAATATCCTGCAGGAGCATTTGTTAAGGGAATGAAAGTGGTCCGTAGGATAGGAGGCTCAAGACAAGAAGCGGATGAAAGAGAGTAGGTGCAATTGCAAAGAGTACTTAATAAGCGAAAATAACGGACGGGTGGGGTTATTTTTGTTATTGTTTTTTAATGACGGGCGAAAGTAGAAGTGTTTTTTGCTGCGTTCTGAAAAGATGATAACACCGAAATGAGCTTGTTGATTTAGTCCGCTGATGCTTTTCAGGCTCAGCTGCACAGTGCAGTGGTAATTGTATTGAATTAACCAAGGACGGGAATTAGCGGGCAATGTTTGTGAGTTTTGTAGGGGGAAAAGGAAGTCAATATTTGTGCATAAGATCTGAGTTATAGAATGTTTAGATGAATCAGGTTTGGGGATAGACATGAGGGCATTGAACTGGAGAGGAGGAGAGCCTGGAAGTGTTATTGAGCGGTGTTGTGAACAGGACAGAAGATGGAGTGTCATAGTAGAGGGGAGAGTAGGTGGTAGAAAAAGTATTAGATTGGATCAGAGAGTGGGAAGTAGTTACTACAAACTGAGAGACAGTACCTAGGAAGTGATATCCTTGTGGGTGCTAGTTTGAGTCCACTGCCTGGAGGGAGAGAGGAGGAAGTTAGGTGAGAAAGCGAGAAGGCCAGGATGCTTAGTGTCATCATGTGACACTTGAAGTGTTTAGAAGTGGGACAAGGTGATTAACAGAAGTTATTGGCAGTGGGCGAGTTATCTGGTCTGTTTAAATTAAGTGGAGGTTGAATTATCGGAAAAGGACGAGAAAATAAATCGCTCTTGACATTAAGTGATGTATAATGTCGGGTTACCATCCTGTACACATGTGAAATTTTGCAGTCATAGTAGCTGTCCCCTCATCACTTTTGTCGCTGCCCCATTCCCCTTCCATACTATTGTATTACCACATAAGGTAGAAATAGGAGAAGTGTTGGGCAGATGAGAGATGTCTGGCGAGAGCTTGGTCAAGGTGATCATGCAAGCTAATCACACTTCAAAGAGCATAAGGGCACTAGTCCAGTAATTGGAGCACAGTACTAAGCAGTGGGGTGTACCCATCCACCAATATTAGCATAGATAATTAAATGGAAGCCAGTATTGTAATAAAAAGTGTCTCGAGTAATCCTATCTCCTACACACCTGGGCCAACGAAAAACCCTTATATTATTAGTGAATTAAATTTGCTACAGTGGTGGACAAATTGCTTTTAATTTAAGAGCTATCATCAGTTTAATTTCCAAGGGGTGTTCAATGTTATCGGTGCAAATGCCCACCAGTTCACTCATAATATATATTATTATATATATATATGTGTGTGTTTGTTGTTTTGTGGTTAATGTTTAATTCATTTTACTTTACAAGGACCACTACAATTATGCATCAATATTTGTTTGACTGAAGTTGATCATTGCTGTCAGGGACTGTGAACCTACCCATACTACACCACCCATTTGCAAGTAAGGTTATTCCACTGGCAACTGTCTGGCTGTGTGGGCAAGAATGTTTCTCCAAAAAACCGCTGAATGTCAATAAACACATGTCAACAAGGCGAGCTAATGACCATTACAACAAATGGTAATGTGGAAATAACTTCTTAAAGATTTCCACAGCCTAATCATTTCTCCCTGATGGCACCGACCCTCCAAACCAAAAAGTTTTCATACCACACGGATCTACAGTGGGGTTTTTTATACTGAAACCGGAGCTGATTTTTATTGGTATTTTAAGCTCGGTCATTTTAACCATTTTTACTTTTTTTGTCATGTTCCAAAACTCATTCCATATACTTAAAGCAAAAACACCCATTATAAACTTGGGTACTTAACCAGACAGTCTACTGATTGTTTAGACCAGATTGGTAGTCGCTCATGTTGAATGAAATTGTCGCTTGCCAATATTTTGATTCAACCATGTTTCGTGTCCCATTACAACCACGCAACTTTGGCCCAAATTTTCTCTTAATATTGTGCAGTATTTGCGTCCCAATTGGACTGAACGACGGTAAGATCAGGGAGGATATACATGTGACCTTAGGGCTGTAAACACCATCAGATTTTGTCCCACTGTCATCCAAACCACATTATGCTGGATTTAAAATACATGATCAGAAATTATAAACAAAAGTCTGAAACAATCCAACACCCATCTTTAGGCCTTTACTGCATTTTAAGCTGGCACTTTCATCGTTATATTATAAAAAACCATGAAGGTTGGAGCAATGAAAAAATAAACAAAACAATTTCGAAATTGTAAAAATAAGTAAACCAACAAAACGCTATCCCGTTCAAGACAATGGGCTTTTCTCTAGTGTGAAAATCATAGACCTTCATTGGTATATGGTGAGCTCACTTAGTTCTAAAAAAATTCCCCCTTAAGGCTTGTGGAGCCGCAAGTAGGGGTACTGGGAATTGTTAAGTTCAAAGCAAGGCGATAATGGTGCCACAGAATAGCCACTTTCTGTTGTATCTAGATTTCACAATTAGGCACAATATTTAAGATGCAACATATGTTTATATTTAATTTTCTTTTTAAAGCCTGGTTCATGGTTCTAGTGCATGGTTTGGAATGTAATAGTAATTTATTTATAATACTGTACAGGGGGTGGAGGGGAGAGTCTTGCAGACTTCAGTGAGTGAACTAATCCGTCTGCATTCCTGCATAAAGTAATGCTGTATGCTCGAGGGTCACACGCCGCCTTTCAGTGGTATACATAAGGGCTGGAGGTATTCACCTAACTGGTCTCGCCAGATCCCATTTTATCTTGTATCTCCATTACAATCTCGTTTGGAATTTAAGTGTTGGCTTACTGGTTATTTTATTGATTGCTTTTCAGATGCCTTAGAGTTTCTGCCCCTAGTGCATATTAATATAATAATTAGAAAATGAGTGACAGGAGAGGAGAGTTATTCTGGGAATTGAACTATAATCTGTTTCAACCCATATCTTTCTTCCTTGAATGGCTAGACATTGAGCCTGTTATTGACATAAGATGAGATTGCAGCATTGCTTCCCAAACAGGAAGATCTGGTCTTATTTTTTTCAATGATACATTTTGCATGTTCGCTATTACATGGAGAGTGCTTTAGTCACAGGGTTTTTTTAGGCTTTTACAGAATACCAGTTAGTCTGTGGGGTGAGAAGAGTTTTCCACCTCTTTTTAAAGGTCTAACGAAGCAACCTCACCCAGCTCAATCTATCTAGAGGATAAACTCTCTTAAAGTCATGCCTGTGACATGATACTTCATACCTACCTGGGTAATGACCATATTGAACGCTGTTTCTGCTTGGATACACTTTGCTTGCCTGTTTGCTGTTATCATAGGATCTCAAAGCTTAATATTGAAACGGTGGGGTGATGTGAGCAGACAAGAGGCCACGCAGTTCAACTTTTTTACAGTCTTGCTTGGAGTTTTGGTTATTTTTGTAGCTAATGCACTGATGTACGGAGAACGCATGTCTCCTTCATCAGGTGTCACTGATGAAAGGAGACCTAGCGTTCTCCGAAACGTGGTGGTGTTTGTGTGATGCAATAAACAGAATTTTGTGCGCGACTTCCATCATCTTTTTCTGCTGTGTAGTTATAAACATCACTACAGAAGGCCTAAATAATCTGACCTTTTAATTTTGATTTGCAGAGTCTGCCCCCCTATAGTGAGACCTTAAGGCGTCCTCTTCTGACTCTGACCATAATATGTTTCTAATTACATTGCCTAGAAACAATGCAAAACATTTCTAGGCATTCGTGTTCTGCAGTGTTAGCAGATGGTTTAGATGAGGTCAGTATTCCATGGATGGTATGTAAAATTTGAAATGTTGTTATTGTCAGACTGTCTGAGGGCCATTAGAAAGACTGTTCTGTAAAATGAAAAAGAGATTCAGAATACACAGCCACTACCAATAATATATATTGTTTTCCTTGGTAGCCGTATTTATAAGGGATATGTACCACTATTGATTATTAAATTAGAAAATGACTGAGTTCCCACGAGGCATGGTATTTCTAGTTAAATAAAAATGTACATCACTGCAGTATGCTAGAAAGATTCAATTCATTATTGGGGGGTGTTTCATAACCAGATCTTTAATCTGATTTGTACACCCATAACAGGGATTCATGGGGGTTTATTCAGATGTTTTGCCCATGCTAACATCTGTATGTAAAGCTAAGGAGGGAGAACCCTGGGACTGCACTTTACCCTCGTTGCAGCTGACTCCCCTTACTGTAATACAGGGAGATAACCACGGCGAGGGATATTTTCAGGCCTTTCCAAGCTATAGTGAACGTTGGCCTCCCAATCGTTCGAAAATGTGCTACACACACTAACGTATAAAGTGCCAATACTTTAGATCGACGTATCAACTCTTTATCATTACTTTGTGTACCCAACTTCAGTTTCAAATACATTAATCTAGATCAACAAGTGATGATATCTATAAAATGCATAATGATTTCATAAAATGTTTATTACAGTCACTTGGTTATATCACAGACCATGTGACCATGTGCCACAGGTATGTGACTACTGACCAAAAAATAGAATACTAACAAGAAAATATAAATGTTCTAAATAAAAACTTTGAAAAAAACTCAATTGCTGTTTTGAGAAAATGAGAAAAAAAATGTATACATTTTTTTTAACTTCATTCTTCTGATTTCTATTGCAATTTGGAGCTTGTGTATCCAGCAGGAGTCATTTTCATTACCACTGGTCTGCAAACTCAGCCTCCATGTTCACAGTCAAAGGGTTTTCCTTCCTGCTTGTTGTTTTCAATACTTGCAAGATTATTTACCATGATAATTACACTGATGTGCTTGATTTCAGAGTGGAAGCATGACAGTGATTTAGTCATGTATTTGGCTACATGCTTTCCTAAAAGACTGCCATGGAAACATGGAACTTACCCAGAAGTCTCTGTTCCTTATTTGCAGCAGGACATTAGCACCCTGATCGCAAATAGACAATAATGTGTATGTGTATGCTGGAAAACCAACGTACTGCACTCACATGTGCTAATTTATCCAGGGGCACTAGAAACGTTAAGACGCCCTAACTGATTCAAATCGTTTAGCAAATTTTAACTCCTTCTTTGTGCTGGCTGCGCAGATTTGCAAAGAACACCTGCACAACTGGCGCTTGAGAACGGTAACTGTGTCCAAAAATGACTTTAGGTAAATTGAGGAATTGATCCCTGAGAATTTTTTGCAATCCCATTGTTTGTGCATAGTTTATTTTGCAAGTTTGAAGTATTTACATTTTTGTGTGTGATATGGCAGCAGCATTACTAGGTCCCCTACACTTCCAGACTTCCTGCTCTGAAACTGTCAGTCATCTGTCCTGTGTCTCCTCCTCCCCTTTACAGGCCCCCCTGGTCCCTCCCACTCATGACCCCCATGGTCCCTCCAGTTGCAGGCCCCCCATGGCCCAATCTTACAGACCCATGTGGCCCCACCCACTCGCGGGTGCCGTGGGTGGCCTCTGTGTAAACAGAGTGAGAACTCTGCCTGATTCCCTTACCTTCTCTGTCAAGACTTCACACAGCATAGAGGAGGAGGAACATTCTGTCTCCCTGACACACTGAGGGAGTCTGAGGCTGTGCTCACTGGTGCCTCCCCTGTGAACATACATGCTAATGTTATAGAAAGGGAGAAGAGATGTGTATGAAGGGAGGAGCTGTTGTAAGCTCCAGGATTGGGACAATGACCATCAAATTTCAGTTTTACATACACAGGGAGAAATTTCATTAAAGGGGAACTGTGGTCCAAAAAGACTTTAGGTAAATGATAGGAATTGCCCTGTGAGAATTTTTGCAATTTGTTTCATTGTTTATTTTGCACAGTTTAAGATAGTATTACATTTTTGTGTGTGATATGGCAGCAGCATCACCGGTCCCCTGCACTTCCTGCTCTGAAACTGTCAGTCAATCTGTCCTGTGTCTCCTCCTCTCCTTTGCAGCCCCCTGGTCCCTCCCCACTCATGGACCCCATGTCCCTCCAGTTGCAGCCCCCCATGGCCCATCATCTTACCAGCCTCATGTGGCCCGCCCACTCGCGGGTGCTGTGGCCCTGCCCACTCGTGGGTTCTTAAGCCCCACATTGTGCCTAAGCCACGCCCAGCTCACGTCGTTGCCTAAGCCCGTCCACTCACGAGTGCCTAAGCCCCGCCCACTCACGGGTGCCGTGGTTACTCAGACCCCCCACCCCCCTACAGAAAACTCTGTGGAATCAGCCTTTGCAGGCAGAGTGAGAACTCTGCCTAAAAAGACTGTTTTCACCAGTGAAAGAGAAGGGCTGTAGATTCCCTTACCTTCTCTGTCAGACTTCACACAGCAGAGAGGAGGAGGGACTTCCTGTCCTCTACACACTGGGGAGTCTGAGACTGTGCTCGCCGGTGCCACTGTGCAGGAGAAGCCTCAGGAATATAACAAGTCAGCCTCCCACATTACTTTCTGGTCAGTCATTTCTGTATATCTTGGGCTTGGAGCACGTAGAGAGGTGGTTGATTGATGGCTCGTTTTTAAAGCTAGGAAACTGGCCTTTCATTAAACTTAGCTTGTTTGGAGACCACAGTTCCCCTTTAATATCGCATTTGTACTACAATTAGTGTGAGTTTTTTAACTACTGCTGCGTTAAACTCCCACTTGAAACCTGATATTTAATTATCGGGTAGGGAGCTTTATCCGGAGTGAGCGGTTCTGACCAATCATCCAACATATTTTAGACCACTTTAGGCCTGCTCTTCAAGCACATACAGGACAGGTGTTGGCACTAGGTGCATTATAGTCCCAGGATCCATGATCCCATGATCAATCCTTATACCCAGTAGTTAAACCATGTTTTATATATATATAGTGTTGTATGTTATTCTTATTTAGATCTAGTGCCCACTTGGGGATGCACGCTGTAAAATATATACTTACATCAATGTAACTATGTATGGTATCTGAAATATACAAGTGCTTGAAATATGTAACATGAGCAAAGAGGTCGCTGCCTCATGAGCTTACAATGTATTAGGTGGGTAACAGATCATAGGAAAGGGTTGAAGTGCACATAGTAATCTGGGATGAAGAGGTTAGTTTGATTTGTTGGATGGGAGACACAAAAGAATAGGTTTTAAGTTGAGAGGAGGCGTTCGTGTGAGTGGGGTCTATATAAGAGATAGTTCTGTGATGAGCGGGAGGGTATGGGCAGGGACATTGGGGACACAATAGAGGAAAAAGAAGAGGCACAGCAGAGCGAAGAATTTAAAGGTTAAGAGAAGGATTTTGTAGATAACGTTTAATGGGGGCATGGTAGAGGTGCAGCGAGAGAGATTCACCCCACCCCAGCACAGAGCAGAGCCCAGAGCCAGCCGAGAGCAGAGAGGAGATCCAGAGACCCCCACAGACCAGAGAGGAGCCCCAGCCCCAGACAGAGCCAGCCCAGCCCCTCCCCAAGAAGAGCCCTAGAGAACCAGACCCCCCCTTAACCCCCCCAGCAGAGGAGCCCAGCAGACAGCCCCAGCAGCCCCAGCAGAGACCCAGCAGACGCAGAGCACCAGCAGCCCACAGACAGCCCAGAGAGGCCAGACCCCCCCCCAGCCCCCCCAGACCCAGAGAGGAAGATTCCACCCCCCCCCCCATGAGCCACCCCCCCCCCCCCCAGACAGACCCAGAGAGCCAGAGAGGAGGCCACCAGCACCACCAGAGAGGAGATTTCCCCAGCCCCGAGCAGAAGCCCCCCCCACGCCACCACCCCAGACCACCAGAGACCAGCCACAGAGTCCCCCCACAGAGAGGCCCCAGCCCAGACCAGAAGCAGCCCCTCCCCAGAGACAGAGGAGCCCCCACCCCCACCAGCCCACCCCAGCCCACACTCCACCCCACAGAGAGGAGCACCACCCCCAAGCCAGAGGAGGAGCAAGAGAGGAGGGGAGCCCCCAGGCCAGCAGACCCCCAGGACCCCAGACCCCCCCCCACCCCCACAGCACCCAGAGCCCAGCAGACCAGAGCAGCCAGGCCTCCCCCCAGACCCCCAGCCCACCCCCCCCCCAGAGCCCAGCCAGCCCCCCCCCCCGCCAAGAGCCCCCAGACCCCAGAGACAGAGCAGCAGCAGCCCCACAGCTCCACCAGCCGACCAAGCCCAGCCCCGAGCCCCCCACCCAGACCCCCCAGAGAGCAGAGAGGAGAGAGAGGACACATAGCCCCCAGAGAGGAGACACCCCCAGAGGGAGGGTGATTCCCCCCAGACACCAGCCCAGAGCCCAGCAGAGCCAGCCCCCCACCCACAGAGCAGCCCCCATCACACAGCCCAGAGGGACACCCACCCAGAGAGAGGAGACCCAGACACAGAGCCCGAGCAGAGCCCCACCAGCCCAGACCCCACCACCCCCCCCCCTCCAGAGAGGGAGCAGAGCGAGAGGAGACAGAGCAGAGCAGACCCACCCAGAGAGCCCCAGAGCCCAAGCAGAGCACAGCCGCAGAGCCCCACCCAGACCAGAGCCCCAGCCCTCACAGAGCCCCAGCCCCAGCCAAGAAGGCAGAGAGGGAGATTCCCCCCACCCCACACAGACAGCCCAGAGAGGAGCCCACCCCAAGAGCCCCAGAGAGGCAGAGCAGAGCCAGACCCCCCCAAGCCGCAGAGAGGAGCCCAGCACCAACCCAGAACCCGCAGAGAGGAGCCCCCCCCAGAGCAGAAGCCCAGAGACCCACAGCCCCCAGCCCCCCCCCCCACCACCAGGAAGGGGGAGCCAGACCCCGAGCCCAGCACCCACCCAGAGACCCACCAGACCCACCCCCAGCAGAGCCCAGCGAGAGGACCCACCAGCCCCCAGAGATGAGATACCCACAAGCCCAGCCCCACCAGAGCAGCAGAGCCCCAGACAGACCCAGATCCCCAGACCCCGGACCACCGAGCAGAGAGGCAGAGCCCACCCCAGACACAGAAAGCCAGAGAGGCAGAGCTGCAGCCAGAGAGCGACAGAGCACCACCCCCAGAGCCCCACAGGACCCCCCACAGAGGGCAGAGCACAGAGCCCAGCCCCCCCCACCCAGCACCCCCCAGAGACCCCACAGGGTCCCACCCACCCCCAGCGAGGACCCCACCAGAGAGGAGCCCCAGCCGAGAGCCCACAGACACGACACACCACCAGAACAGACAGAGCCAGCACCCCACCCCAGCCACCCCAGACACCAGACCCAGCAGCCAGAGCCACCCAGACCCACACCAGACCAAGAGCCCCAGAGCCCCACCCACCCGCCCCCAAGAGCCCACCAGAGCCCAGAGAGGAGATCGTCCCCAGAGCCAAGAGAGGCACCCGCAGCCACCCCAATCCCACAGAAGACCAGAGAGGAGATAACCACCAGCCCCAAGAGAGGAGCCCCGAGCACAGACATGCACCAGCGACCAGAGCCCCGCAGACCCAGAGACCAACACAGCCCCCAGAGAGGCCCAGGAGGAGGACCAGAGAGGCCCACGCCCACCAGTCCACCCCCCCCCACACCCAGAGAGGAGATTCCCAGACATGAGAGGGATTCAGAGACAAGAGAGGAGATCGCCCCCAGCAGACAACCAGAGGCCAGAGCCCACCACAGACCCAGCAGACAAGAGCCACCAGCCCAGAGAGGCAGACCCCACCAGCCACACCCCCAGAGCGACACCACAGCACAGCCCCACCAACAACAGAGAGGAGGCCCCACACGCACCAGCAGCACCCCCGCACCCCAGAGAGGAGAACCAGAGAACAGAGCACGAGAGCCAGAGGAGGCCCACGCCCGAGCCACAGAGCCCCCCAGAGCCCACCCACCAAGAGCGGAGCAGACGCCAGACAGCACCAGCACCCCAGCAGCCCCAGCGCAGAGAAGCCAGCCCAGGCACTCCACCCCCCCCCCCACCACCCCCCCCGCCCCCACCAGTCCACCAGAGCGAGGCCCATGGAGCCCCACCAGACCCCCCCGAGACCCCCCCCCACACCCCAGGCCCCACACAGAGCCCAGAGAGCCCAGAGAGGCCACCCCCACCCACCCCCCAGAGATCCCTCCCCCGACCACGAGCAGACCAACAGATGAGGAGCCCAGACAGCAGAGGCCCCCAGCCCCAGACCGCCAGAGCAGAGCCAGACACCCCACACCAGAGACCCACCAGAGCACAGAGACATCCCAGCAGAGGCAGCCACCCCCCACCACCCCATCCAGGAGAGGAGCCAGCACCAGACCCCAGACCAGCACCCATCCACACCAGCCAGCCCCCAGCCCCAGACCCCCCCAGGCAGAGCCCCCCACAGCCCAGACACAGAGCAGAGCTCCGAGCCCCCAGCCAGACAGAGAGGCCCCCCCCAGACAGGCCAGACCAGAGCCCCAGATGCACCAGAGCAGAGAGGAGATCCAGAACATGCAGCCCCCAGACCAGAGCCCGCCAGAGAGGGCCCCACCCACCACACCCAGCAAGACCCCCCCGAGCCCCCCCCCACAACACCCACAGCAGGCAGAGACACAGGCCAGACCCAGCACAGATCGAGGAGCGCCCCAGCAGTCCAGACCCCAGACCCCAGACGGACCAGAGAGAGGAGCAGCCCCAGAGCAGAGAGGGAGATGAGCAGCAGCGCAGAGAGGAGATCAAAGCGCCACCCAGAGAGGAGATTTACCACATGCCCAGAGCCCCCAGACCCCCCCACCAGACCCCAGAGCCAGAGCAGAGACCAGAGAGGAGATTCCCCACCCCCAGAGACCCCCAGACCAGCAGAGAGGAGCAGACCCCAGAGCACCCCCCCCCACCACAGCACACCAGAGCCAAGCAGAGCAGCAGAAGAGGCCCCACGCCCCCCACAGAGAGGATCCCCCAGAGCCAGAGAGGAGATTACAGCACCCCACCTCACAGCACAGCCAGAGCGCCCCCCCCCAGAGCCCACAGCCAAGACCCAAGAGCCACACAGCCCCCAGGGGAGCCAAAGCACCTCATCACAGCCCCCCAGCAGCAGCCCAGCAGACCCACCCCAGCAGAGCAGAGACAGAAGCCCCCAGAGGCAGTCACCCCCCACCCACAGAGAGGCAGCCCACCCCCCCCCAGAGACCCACCCCCACCCCCACCAGACCCCCAAGAGAGGAGATTCCCAGCCACCCCCAGAGACCCAGAGGCAAGAGCCCCCAGAGCCGAGAGCCCCAGACAGAGAGGAGAATTCCCAGAAACGAGAGTAGATTCACCCAGACCAGCAGACAGACCACCACACAGCCCCAGCAACCCCACCCAGAGAGAGCAGAGCCCAGCCCCCCCCCCAAGACAGACCAGAGACCACTCCCCAGCCCCACAGAGGGAGAGTAGATCAGAGCCAGACCACAGAGGAGCACCCAGAGCAGAGCCAGAGCCCAGAGAGGCCACCCCCAGACCCCCCCAGAGCAGCCCCAGCCCCGACCCAGACCACAGCAGACAGAGCAGACAGCCCCGAGCAGAGAGGACACCCAGCCCAGAGCCCCCCCCCAGCCCCCCCCCCACCCCCCCCCACCCAGAGAAGGAGCACAGCAAGCAGGCCCAAAGCAGCAAGTCCCCAGCAGGCACCCACCCCCCAGACCCCCAGCCAGAGGCCACCCCCCCCCACCCCCCAGGAGTCCCCCCCCCCCCAGCAGAGCAGAGAGGAGATTAACCCCCCTTTTTGCCCAGCACCCCAGGCCAGAGAGGCCCACACAGGCAGGCCAGAGCCCCCACAGCCCCCACCCCCACGCCAGAGACAGAGACCCCCCCAGCCCCCGAGCAGACAGAGAGAGCACAGAGATCCCGCCACCAGAGAGGAGATTCAGCCCAGACAGAGAGGCCACCCCCCAACCAGAGACCAGAGGCCCCCCACCAGACCCCCCAGAGAGGAGATTTACCCCCACACCCCAGCAGAGCAGAGAGCGAGAGCCCCCCAGGAGGAGCAGAGACCAGCTCCCCACCTCCAGCCCCCCAGAGCCCCAGACCCAGACGGCCAACCACAGCAAGCCCCAGAGTGAGCCCAGCGCACCAGGCCCCAGACAGCACCCAGCCCCACAGCAGAGAGGCCTCCCAGCCAGCACCCACCAGAACAGCCCCCAGAGCCACCCCAGCTCAGACCCAGAGCAGCCCGCCACAGACAGAAATGAGAGGCCCGAGCAGAGCCCAGCCCCCCAGCAGCAGTCTAGAGTAGAGAGCAGCCCCAGCAGCCACACACCCAGAGACCACCCAGTCCACCCAGACCCCCCCAGACAGCCCAGAGCCCCAGAGCCAGAGAGGACACCAGAGCAGAGAAGGCCCCAACACCCCAGCCAGCCCACCCCCCCCAGAGAGGAGGCCCCACCCCACAGAGCAGACAGACAGAGCAGAGCTAGCCCAGCCCCCACAGCCCAGAGAGCCCCCCACCCCAGAGAGGAGTAAGCAGAGAAGACCCCAGAGAGGCCAGCCCCAGAGCCACCCCCCCACAGCCCCCCGCCAGAGAGGAGACCCGACAACAGAGAGGCAGAGTCAGAGAGGAGATCCACCCCAGCCCCCCCAGACCCCCCACAGAGCACCCACCCCACCCACCCCCAGAGCCAGCAGCCCCAGCAGCAGAGACAGCAGGAGAGGCAGAACCCGCCCATCCTACCCCCCCCAGAGCACAGACAGACCCCCCCAAGACCCCCCCCAGAGCAGCCCCCCCCCAGCCAACCCAGCCCCCAGAGCCCCCCCCAGCATCCACAGAGAGGAGATTTCCCCCCAGCACCCCCCAGATCCTCCCAGAGCCACCCACCCCAACACCAGACCAGAGAGCCAGAGCCCCCCCAGGCCCCCCCCCCCCCAGACCCCCCAGCCAGGCCCAGACACAGCCCCCCAGAGAGGAGCCCCAGAACCCCAGAGCCACAGAGCCACCCCCAGAGCAGACCCCCCCCCAGAGCCCCCCCGCCCCAGAGAGGAGCCAGACCCCCACCAGAGCCCACCAGCAAGAGGGAGACAGAGCACAAGCCCCCCACCCCAGCCCAAGAGGCAGACAGCCCCAGCCAGACCCCCAGCCCCGAGCCCCAGAGACCCCGCCAGAACAGAGAGGAGTCAGAGCACCCCAGCAGACCCCCCCCCCCCCCCCCCACCCCAGACCAGCAGAGCCCCCCTTTCATACAGCCAGACACACAAGCAGCACCGCAGCCCCCCCCGACCCCCCCCCCAGACCCACCCCAGCCAGAGCTCCAGCAGAGCACCCCCAGACCTAGCCCCCAGACCAGAGCCCAAGGCCCCCAGCCAGACAGCCAGCACCCCCCCAGCAGCACCCAGAGAGGAGATTTTCCAGAGCAGAGAGGCAAGAGAGGGGAAAAAGGAACAGACACAGCCACAGACAGAGTCACCCCACCAGGCCCACAGAGAGCCACCCAGAGAGGCCCACAGAAGGCCCCCAGGAGACCCAGAGCCACCCAGAGACCCCCCCCACTCCCAAGAACAGACCCCCCAGAGCCGAGACGAGCCAGACACAGCCCCCCCAAGAGAGGAGATTCCCCAGAGCAGAGAGGAGCAGCAGCCCCAGCCCCCACCCCCACCCCTCCACAGCCACACAGCAGAAGCACAGAGAGGAGCCCCCCCCCCCCACCAGAGAGGAGGCCCCCAGAGCCAAGGAGATTTAATATCCTGATTATTAGAGAGCGAGAAAATGTGTACGGCAGAGTTCATTATGGACTGAAGGGGAGAAAGATGGGAAGCAGGATAGACCAGAAGCAGAAGGTTACAATAGTCCAGGCGTGATAGGATGAGAGCATGGATAAGCTAGCAGTAGACGAAGAGAAAGGAATCTACGGATTTTGGCAATATTACGGAGAAAAAAGTGACCGGTTTTAGCAATATTGTTAATGTGATTAGCAACGTGCTGACTGAATATGGTAAATGGGGGTGGGATAGGACGAGGTTTAGGTGGTTAAAATGATTAGTTCCGTTTTAGTCAGGTTTAGTTTGAGGCATCGGTGTGCCATCCATGAGGAGACAATGTCGCCATTGACTATTCAAATCACCAGTCTCCTGTTGGAGATTAATTCTAAAGATAAAACCCATGAGATGATTAATAACCTCTCACATTTAAAAAGAGTTTCTACTTTTCTACATTTATTTTTAGCTTTAGCTTGGAACTGTGTCATTAAAACCATACAACTGGAAGCACAATAGTTTAGTTAACCTTTTGCAGCAAGCCCTTTAATCCGTATCTTTATAATGAAATAAATATCACATTTAATTGGATGGGAAATTATGGTTCAGGAAGAACAAATTATTTAAGAAAAAGGCAGTTTGGGCCATTAAGGAACCTTGAGTTTTGCCAGACAGACTCTCATGTATCCTTCTGTTCATGTGTAGAGTGATATGATCAGATTTCGAAATCTTGCAATGTCACAGGAAGCTCCCTCACAATAGTTGTAGGGTGGACCAGTTCCTTTATGCACATTTAATTCTCCGTAGAAAATCCTATTTCATTTAACCTCTGGGCTCTTTGATGATCATTCATATTTGTTAATATTTGGTATTTAAAAGAAGTCTGCAGTATCTATAATATGTTTATGTGAATGTAATATCTGTTTTTAGTTACCAGTACGATGGTTTCTGGTTATTACCTGTTAATTTTCCAGTGTTTTGTTTTGCTTTAGATGTGTCTTTAAAGGGGAAGTTCAGTGCAAATACAAATGCTTTCAGAAAAAAAAGCAGTATGTTTCCATCCCAATGACCTTAATCTGCCGATTCAGCATTTGCCTGTGTATAAATAAATGCAACCGAAAATACTGACTTCCTGCTTGCAGGACCCCTAGTAGAGACCTTAGGTCTTGCCCTTGACCCAGTGCCTGGGTTGATTCAGTTGGTCAGTAGAGATCTGAGCATCTTTGACCCATCCAACAGCCAATCAGTAGAAATTACTGTTAGGAACATTCCAAGGAAGTGGTGCATCCTGGGAGAAGAAGGACCGTTAGACCTTGAAATGGCAGCTCACTAATGTCAATAGCAGTGAACAGAAAGGGTATAAATTCAACTGATTTTCAAAATGGGAGAGAATATGTAGAATAACTAAGAAGGCATTACACAAACTAACAATTTAACAAATATTGATGATTTCCACTGAACTGTCCCTGTAAGTATTGGCTTGCTGTGGACCATAGAGTAGGTCATTGTGGGTTTTAGGTACATCGTTCCATAGGTCCAAACAATAAAGGTTGATAAAAGTAAGACTCAGGCGACAAACAGCACACAACATGTTTAGAGCCTCACTGTGAAAGGCTCAAAAGTGGAAAGGCTTGAAACATGTTGTGTGTCTCATGCAATAAATTGCCGGTTGCAGTTAATGCTCCTTGTCGCCTGGTTCACCTCTATCAACCTTTTATTGTTTGGATTTATAGGTGCTTTGGATGGGAAGCATGAATAGAGGTAACTGAACTTTTTAATTACTAGTACTTTGGATAATATTGGTTCCATTTTTAATCATTCCATAGGTGGTTTGCTATGGCTAACATTTGGATCTCTGAAACACATTCTTTGATATGCTTGGTGCATGTATTATTCAATTTTATTTATTTTTTGCTTTTACAGGAAATACAGCCATGCCGTATTAATTAGATACACAGCCCCATTTTGGCCTGGTACATGGAATGTCTAAATGAAACCAAGTTTGATTTAATTGAATGGAACATAATCTTTAATGACTTTCCCTTTCCCAGAGATATTTGTCACAAGGCGTGGGCATCTTTGGCTGTTATTTAAATTAGTAGAATAATTTTACTCATGATCGTAAATTAGGATTGAATATTCTACTCTCAATTCCCAGCAAACAGATTCACTCACAGTTAAAAGGAAATGTAGAAATCTAGTGAAAGTAAAGCTGATCATTAGAGAATTCTATTGTACTAAGGATCTTTTTCATATCCTTGAAGTATGTTGGAAATCAATTGTTGGTACTTGTTGTTCTAACATGTGGTTGTCATTCCTTCTGGTGCCAAGACAGAGAAAGAAATTAGAATTTGCAAATAAAAACTGTCGTTATAAATGGTGCTAATTTTTCCCCAACCAATCAGATGTTAGCTTTCAAATGTTAAATAATATCTGATTGGTTTGGGCAAAATTAGCACCATTTTTAAGGGCATGTCCACCTTTAAAGGGCATGTCCACTCTAAATAAAAACTTTGCCAGGTAATAGAATACTGCCCCCAGCCCCAACCGCTATAAAATTAATTTAAGAAATTCCCAGTTCTTTACTTACCTTCCCTCTCTCCTCCGGCGCCCGGCCCGGCCTTCTGCTTGCGAGACACTGCAAGCAGGGCGGGACCGGCAGCCGTGTTCGTGATTGGCTGAGAGGCAGCCAATCACGGACGCGGCTGCCGGCTTCTCAGAATGCCGGGGGAGCGAGGGAAGGGAAGTACAGTTCTGGGGACTTTCTAAAAATAATTTTTATGCGGTTGGGGCAGGGAGAAAATATTATTAGGTGGCCAAGGGGTTTTATGGTAGGGGGAGGGATAGCAAAACGGGAGGGGGAGAAGGGCTGCACGTACGCATGCCAAACTTCTCACGAAGGGCCAGCTAGGAGGGCAGAGTCCTATATGGACTCTGCTATCCTCCTGGTGGGCAGTTTTTTGGACTTTGGGGGGGGACTACAGGAGAACCATATGGAGCTGGGATGTGAGGTAAGGATTAAACACACTACATGATGGGGCCATTACTGGGGGGATTATAGTTTGGGGGTGGACATGCCCTTTAAAAAAAATTTTGATATGTGGTAGGGCTTGCTCCCCCAGCCCCAACCGCATTAATCTTATGTGCAGAAAACTCCCCGTTACTCACCTTCCCTCTATCCTCCGCCGTACTGCCCGGCCCTCTGCTTGCACGGAAATGCAAGCAGGGGGGGACCAGCAGCGTGTCTGTGATTGGCTGAGAGGCAGCCAATCACGGACATGGTTGCCGGCAGTCAATACCGAGAGGAGAGAGGGAAGGCAGGTAGCGATCGGGAGACTTACTGCAAATAAAATTAATGCGGTTGGGGCTGGGTAAGCAAGCCCACCACATATCAAAAGGGTTTAATGGTAGGGGGAGGGGACCAAAACGGGAGGGGGGGAAGGGCTGCTCAGAGCATGCCACATCCTCTCAGAGGAAGCCTCAGAGGCGGAAACAATTTCCCCCTCTGCTAGGCTCCTGGTCGCCAGTTTCTGGACTTTGGAGGGGCATTGCAGGGCAACCATTTGGATCTGGGATGTAAGGTAATGATTTTTCTACACTACACAGTGGGGCCAGTACAGTAGTGGGTTAAATTATAATTTTGGGGGTGGACATGCCCTCTAACAATAAGAACTTTTATTGAATAACCCTGTTAATATGCAAACAAAGTGCTTGTGGAATGTAATGGGAGCTTGACCGTGATCATAGGAAATTACCTTGAGGTGCCTTCACCTCCAATACCGGAAATCTCTCAGAGTACGCTGCACATATATATCTAGACTTATATATTAGAAGTCTAGATACTTTAGTGTAGTTCAGTGGAAGAATTGGACTTATGAATTTCTTTATACAAACCTCCTGATACCTTACTGATCAACACAGAGAGGACCTGCAGAAGTTGGCCATCAGTAGAGCTGCTCTGTGTTAAGATATAAGTGCAGGTTATCGCTGAAAACAAAACAATTGGTGCTTGGCAAAGTCTGTATCAAAGGATGAGTGCAGCATGGGTTAAGTTTCCATTTAATTTAATTTAAAAAAACCTTCTGCTCTGGTTATTTATTAGAGCATGAAAGATTAAGACCCATGCTTTTGGTCTGATTAAGCAACTCAATCTTTAGCAAGAGACAACGCCTCCTTTATAGAACACAAGAATGCTGGTAATTAGCCTGACATATTTCCTTTGACAGCAAGGCTGCTGGAGTAGTGCTAAGGAAATGATTATACGGCTCTTTCTTTTACTGTGTTTCATTTTTTCTTAAAATCTGCTACTGGGTTTTTTGTAGTTGGCAAAGTTTGCATTTTTTTTAGGATTAAAATTAACAAAAAAAACCTTGTATTTGTTGATAACTGGAAACTTACTTGTGTTTCTTGTAGGACCTCTAATTTATTTGGAAGGTTTCTTCCTCGATATTTTGGTGTTATTTTTAGTGAAAAAAATGTACTTTTAAGCTACCGTCACATGACATCTACAAGCGGTCTTAGTTTATCTTTAAACATTTCATAGAATCAATGACATCCTACAACGTTCCATGTCCTGTCCTATTCATTATTGATCAGAAGTCTTATCGCAAAAAAGATTGGACAGACCGTCTTCTGACCCACCAATCTCAAAACAGACCATTTTGCTGCAAGGGTTTATATTGTTCTTATTCTTTATACATTTTATTTTTTAATTGAAGCCATTGCCGTTTTTTTTGCTCTATGGGCTATCCAAACTTAATAAAGGATTTTTATAACTAATCAATTTACTTGGGGTGTGCCTCATAATTCCATTATATTAGGATTTATTCTAAAATGAGTACTGTATATACTCGAATATAAGCCGACCCGAGTATAAACCTAGATACTTATTTTTTATCTGATAAACGAGTAAAACTGATTGACTCGAGTATAAGCCGAGGGTAGAAATTTTCACCACTTCTGAAAACCTGTAAGTACTGATCGGTCCAATATCCAGTAAACCCCAAAATCTTGGCACTCCAGAAGTTTGGAAACTATCTCCCAGCATGCTTTTGTTGTGGGGAGTTGTAGTTTCTAAACATCTTTAGTAGCAAGGTTCAAGAAAAAGAAGTAAAAAAAATCCACCTGTCCACACTCTAAACCCCCCCTAGAGCAACTTGGTCTTATCTGCTCCACTGTTTGACGGGTGAGGGCTAAAAAGAGGCACGTAAATGCGTGTGCATTTGTGTCCGTGCTTTCGTGTACACTTGCAAAGTCTGCTTAATGCTCCAGTTTGCGGCAACATGGAAGGTAGTTAATGACTGAGCCGAGTGTACGCCGAGGTTAGCTTTAAAGGTAATTTAAAACCTAAAAATTCAGCTATATTTTAGTATATGTAGGACACACTTCCATAGGCTACTTTATAGGGAAGATCATTCCATTGACCGCATATTGCTAAAGTACATATAGGGAGCTGATAGCAACCAATGGAAATTTTGGGTCAGAGACCAAACTTCTGGTGTTTCCCACAGGATTGGTTGATTATTTGCTATCATCGGCCATGCGTCTACCCAGAAACGAAATAATCTGAACCTGAAGAACAGCAGAAAATAACTGCTAAACACACACAGGAAATAGTCAAGGATTACTTTTAAGGTTAACTTCCCTCAGCCGCTATATAATTGCTTACAGTGTTAAAGTTGTTTGAACTCTCTTCATTCGAACCATGTTCCGGATTTAGGAATGAAGTTTCTTGTACTAACCTCTATGGCTAGAATAGGTTTGTTGACCCATAAAAAAGATTCGCAATTCGAAGTGACCTGCAAAATGTTAACTATTAGACTATTTTTGCACTGAAAATGCTTTATTTGAGGAGGCTCCACCAACTTTTTAAAATGTAAAAGCCACTTGGTTCTTTTCTGTCTAGTCCCATAGAACTATGGGCTGTTAATACAGCACTGTTTTTCCAGACCCTTTAAGAGCCTACAGCTGCTCCTTAGGATATTGTGAGGATAGCGTACCCTCCCTTTGGAATCTTCATCTAGTCAGCTATGTTAAAAGGAATACCAGTGTTTCTGCAGTTGTAGAGCCTAGTGCACATTCCTTTACCATTGTTTATTAATACAGTTTCTTGACTGCTCTGGGCTCACACAAAGCACTGTCTGCCAAACATTTAATCTTAACCCCTTTAAAGGAAAAGTTAAATCTGTTTAATCAAATGTATGGTATATATCACCATTTCTGAAAATGTGTGTCACCTGAAGAAAGGGGTCTTTACTGAAAATGTCCTCTCTCTCTTTTTCTTAATAAAGCACACTGAGCATGCCCAGGTCAGTGGCTTGGGAAATAGAAGAGGTTTTAAGTGATATGACAAAAGGCATGGCTTGTAGGGTATCTATGGTTATGAATTGGTAAGAATGGCAAATAATGACATTGTTTAAACCAGCAGTTTGTAGACTGTAAGTTGGGGGGGAAATGTTTTAACCTGGACTACTGCTTTAAGTTTTTTTGGTTTTTTTTTTTTTCAACTGTTGATAATGAAGCAGGTTGTTGGAATGTCAAAAATGTCACAAGCACTTTTGGTTGTTAGGAGCTGAAGTTCTATACCTTCTGGAGAGACAAGTTCATTATTCTTTAGTTGGGTACTAAGGTTGTTTGTGGGAAGTTGATTATCACACATTCCTCTGTTTGTTGTTTCATGCCAAGCCTTGTAATTATGCGATTTCTTGAACTTCTGGAATTTTTTTGTTTGAGATTTCACAATTGGAATGTGATTTTAAGTCCTTTTGGTTTTTAAAAAAAAAACATATTAAGCTTATCCACGATTGTCGAAACTCCCTACAAATGCGAACATAGCATAGTGCCAGATAGTTCTGATAAGTAGAGGCTTTTAGGCCTATTTCATTAAATTGTCAATGAATTTCATTGTGTTATCTCTGCTGTGGCAATGCCCAGTGATATTGTCCAATTTATAAAGGAAGTCGGGCTTCTGTAACCTTTTTTTTTTTTTTTTTTTTTTACAAAAGCTTTGGATTGTACCAGAGATGTTGGCCCTGAGCTAGAACATTGTGCAGCTATTGACAGTGTATGGGCTACTTGGGATGTCATTCACAATCTAGTTTGTTGATGCAAATCTTTGCTTTCCTTTTTTTACTTACTAACTTTCCAGTGAGCGAACAACTAACCGTAAATAAATGATACATGCTTAATGTAGCACTAAATCTACAACAGTATCTTTTCCCCGTGTTATTTAGAAAAAAAAATGTTTAGTGAAAGGTAATGATATAATCAATTGGGTTCCAACCAATAGTCTTCCTTTCAGGATTAGTGACCCTTTAGAGCTCCTCACCTCCACATAGCTTAGGCGTGGTGTACACACCATGCAATTTTTTCATAGAGGGCGGACTGCCGTCTGAAGTTGCTTTTGCCATGACAGACTGTCCTTCGTCCTGACTGACCAGTCCGCTAGTGGCGTTTGGAGGATTTGGATAAAGGCTCCTATGGTGTGTTCCCAGCTTTACTCTCTGAGCCAGACAAACAAAGAGGGAATAATAAGTCACAATATTTACAATACAACTTAAATACAGCTGTACATGTGTGTTGATAATTAGAAAATCCCATTGGATTGACATTTATTTTTGTTGCCAGCCATGTTAATGGTTACTGTAATTTAGATTGTATTGGGGTTAAATCAATAAGTACACTTATTATTTATGCTGTTGGCGACATGTTATGGCAAACCAGGATAATAAATTCATTTTAACAGGAGAATGACCCAAACACTTTTTTTTTAAAATTCTAACAATTACGGTACAATTAATTTATTCAATATGAGATGTGTTGAACGGTGCTTATAAATGGCCATCATTCCAATGTAAGTTCCATATAGATCCATTTCCCACAAGTGCTTTGACAAATACCAGGCATCTAGCTCTGTTTATAAAAATCTCTGTCATGGTAGGCATCTGTCTCTACAATGAGCCTTTACATTTTTAGCCAGGTTGCTTTCCCAACTATGTGAATTATGTGTCAAACTGGCAACATTGCAGCTAAATTTGAAAAAGAATTCAGTCTCCAAAAATAATGTGACGGCTAAGCTTTGAATAAAGGCTGTGCTACCAACAATATCTAAATGGAAGAAGTCATCCATCGTCTAAAATCACCCATCATTTCCTGTAGGAATGTTCATTCCGTCACTCTGTACGAACTATAGTAAAGCCAGTGCATTCTGTTCGGGGGTGCTTAGGGCAGGGGTCCCCAACCACTAGGCCGCAGACTTAGATCAAATGCTTGGTCTGCGGATCAACTGATTCCAGGCTGCACTGCTCGTTTGAACAATGTAGTATATTATGTATTCTATGTATTTATTGTAAGGGCCGGTGCATGGAAAATTATCCAACATGGAAACTGGTCCATGGAGCAAAAAATGTTTGAGGCCACTGCTTTAGGGGCTTGTTCTTTGGGCAAAGAGTAGCACCTAAAAACATACTTGTTTATATACACGGAGCTACGTTTATAGTGGCAATATTAAGTGTTAGTAAAGTATATGTAAATAAGAGAGGAAGAAAGGGGATATAGTCTATGGGTGGAGAAGTTGGTTTAATTGTGAGTAAAACAGGTCATTGCTACAGGGACCCCAAGGAAGGTTTAACTAGATGGATAGGTCTTTTTCTTTTTAAGCCCAGATTAAAGATGTAACCATGAGCCAATAAACTATGGCTATATTTTAAATATAGCCAGTTTAAATGGTTTAAAAGCTATTTTAAATTTTACATTTAAAGTACATTGTATTTCATATCCGTTATAGGAGTATATGTTTAATCAGTTCTGATTAGTAAAGAGCTGTGCAAGAGCTGCTATTTGGCTTCAGTCCTTTAGAGTATTGGGTATGTGCAATACCCAATGGGTACAGGAGGGATGGCAGCCCCTATGGGACAGTATTAAACCCATTGTCATTGGGCTTTTGAGACTGAGTTTCTAGTCCAAATTAAAGTAAATTCCTGACTCCAAATGGCAATTGAAAAAGATCCCTGTATCAATCAGAAACTCACAACGTTTCGGGGGTTGTTGGCCCCCCTTCTTCACCTGAACCCCCCGAAAGTTGTGAGTGGATGTGTGGTCACAAATAAGTATCACCTTGTATTTGGAGAGGCACCCTACTTAAAAAGTTAAAGATGAGTCACAATTGACATCCGCATTTTGTATGGGACCCTTCATCCAATTCTCTATCCATATACTTTTTTTTGTTTGTTTAAGGCCAACAGACCTAAGAAATAAGTGTAGGTTGCTCTATAGTGACACAGAGGGGGGAAATGGTTTAATGCATTTGCCTTGTTTTAACTCTGAAACAAGTACCTTTCTTTAATATTCAATCTAATAAACATATACAATAAGTAATGTTAAGAGAACTTAAACTTAATGCACAAGCTGATCTCTTCCCAGGCTCCTTGCTGGTGGTGACCCCTTCAGGCTGGCAAAATCTTTATTGGGCACCAGACTCATAGCAAAACTTATTAACGTGTTTACGAGATGGCTGGAGAATGACAGGGTTGTCCTAAAATATCTGTGCTTTAAATATGTAGAAATTTACTTGTGCCTATATATAAACAGGGATAAACAACGGCATGTATAATTTAGAAGCTTGACATACCTATTTAAATGTCAGGGACCTGACTCGTGGTTATAGAAATACACTGAAATCCTAAATATAAATGCTCATTAGTTTTTTTTAATTTTAAGTCCTCTTATATTTAAAGACAGCTGTAAAGCAATAGCAAATTTTAAAACAGATGGTAATCCCAGCTATAAGAATACATTTCTGCAGGTATTTAATGCTTATAAGTTTACTTTTGAGCAATTCAGAAATAAAATTTAGGTACAAATACAGTTACATTTTTACTGGGTATAGGTTGACCACTCCTGCCAAAGTACATTCAGGTGAAATATTCCAAATAGTAAATTAAAGGGCAACGATATTTACAAAATACCACCTTCTTATTTAATGTACACAGGGTGAAGGGACCCAAAATGCACTCGACTGAGAAAGATGCCAGACCAGACTGGCAAGCAAAATATTAGGTAATGTTCCTGGGGATTCAATGAACCCCAAGAATGAGGAGTTACAGGGCACACAGAGAGAACTGCTACCCTCTTTTGCCTGTGTAATGCAAACAGGGTTGCCAGGCGTCCTTATTTGGATGGGATTCCCCGACTTCCGGTTAGGAAAGGTTTCTTTACAGTAAGAACTGTGGAACTGTCTTCCAGCAGAAGTGGTAATGGCAAGTTCATTGAATAGCTTTAAAAAAGTCCTGGATAAATTTCTAAAACTAAAAAATATGAGAATTACTGGTATAATACATATACTGTAGTTCTGGTTGGTACCAGGGATACTATATAATATTGAGAATACTGGTATTAATACTATACTGTAGTTCTGTGATAAAGGGTACTATAATTAAGAATTTCTGTATAATGCATATACTGTAGTTCTGGTTGGTACGGGGATATATATAATATGAGAATTACTGGTATTAATCATACTGTAGTTCTGGTTGGTACCAGGGATATATAATATTGAGAATTATGGTATAATACATATAGATCTGGTTGGTACAGGGATACTTTTCGATTGCCGTTGGAGTCAGGAAGGAATTCCTCCCCCCCCCCCCCCCCTTTTTAGCTTTTTTTTTTTTTTTTTCCTTCCTCTGGATCAACTGTTAGGTAGGGTTAAAAAAAAGAAAAAATAGGTTGGATTGATGGACGTATGTCTTTTTCAACCTTAATTAATGTTACTACTGGACAAAATCCTGGGTCCGACAGTCAAGGCTTAAATTCCGTCCATCCAAGGGAACTGGCAGCCCCACCCTGTTATTGGTATTGTCCAGGGTGAAGAGGGGTATAGACAGGGAATAGAGTGCCAAAGTCACATGTTAAACAGGTAAGGACAGGCATTGGAAGCTGAACCCAGTGTTAAGCACCTAGCGGTTAGGGTAGTTTCAAATGAAGGGGGTTGCATATTGTTGTCTTTAAGTTAAGAATAATTACAACACACAGGTGTATTACATTAGTTCCTTTTGTGGAACAGTCAACATTGTGACTATCCCCATACGGTCTATCCCAAATGCCCCCTGCTTTGCACGAATGACGGCCATGTGTCCATTTTACAGACCTCCTGTGTCTGACAGCTTTTTTTTTTTAGTACATGTATGTATTTTATTTCTTATATAGCGCTACATAATCCCGCAGCGCTTTACAATTATTAACTCAGTTCTCATCAGGACCTGCCCCGAAGAGCTTACAATCTTATCACTTTGTATATAGGGACACACCAGACCTGCTGGGTAACAAACAAAATTTGTTGCACATAAAAATGTAAAAAAGATCTAAAATGCAGTATTGCATGACTAGAGGCAACCCCCTGTCTACTTGTAGGTGCAGTTCCATAACCAGTAAACAAAAATCTATATAGAATATGTTAGTATAACCAATCTGTGATGGACATAGACCTATTATCTATGATCATAAATAATTCACTTTATTCTATAGGACGGTTCGGTTAATGTTAAATTGGTTTTGAGAGGATAAAATCCTGTTGCTGAGCCTCTAACTCACCACCCCCCACATACACATAATGCAAGCAGTTCCTAGAAATCTGTCAGTAAGAATGTACGAAATGTTTACTTTCCCTCGTGAGAATTAGAAAAATGGCAAGAATGAGCATATTTCCCGACCTAGCAGCCCTCCCAGTAACTCTACCACACATGTTTTTAATGTGAGTTTCTTCTTATTTTTTTCTGCCCCCAAACCTGGCAGATTGAAACTGTATGTGCTAGCCCTTCTCAACAAAATTAAATTGGGAGGTAGGAATAACCAATCCTACCTCCCTGTCCCAGGTACCTTTTTCATTTTTAAAAGTTTATTCTTACAGTGTAATTATCATTTAAGGCACTTACAAATGTTTAATTTGTAAACAAATGTTTTTCTTCTTTAAAATAAGTCCTAATCTTCACAATCCATTGCAAAACAAGCCTCTTCACCTGCTTTGCCCTGCTAGTAGAAATACGTTTTACTCATTAAAGGAGAAGAGAAGGCAAAAATACTCTCTCTTAAAGGGTATGTTTACAGAAAAATACTTTGTCTTGTGTTAATCCATAGTGTTAATGCATAATTAAATACATGTAAGCAGGATTTAATCTGAGGTGTGTGTGTAAATGCATGCCTTCAATCCAGTACCTGTTTTGCACATGATCTGTATCCTCCTCCGTCTCTTGTGTTGCTCACCCTGTGAGTGCAAGCATGCTCAGTAATTACTATGAGGCATCACTGCGAGAGGGAATTCCCCACTATGCAATTCACACATACCAACTGTCACCATTGCATTTCAGCTAAACTGGATATTTAAGGGCTGGGTGTCGGAGTGTAATTTGCGCTCCGTTCACGCTTCCGGTCACATTGCCAATGCAGTGCAACCGGTAGTTCCCACTATTTGCACCTCGTTTCGGTCCATTATTGGTTTGCATGCGTGCACGAATTTTCGTGTGGATCGCATTCCTGCCAATAGCATGATATGGCCCGGAACGCAGAGCACACTTAGTATCAATAATAATCAGTATTATCAATAATGAGAAATTTAAAAAAAATCCCAGCATACATACCTTTTAGGTATGTTTGTTTCAGCTGCTGTTTCAATCAGGGTGGTGAAGGGGATGGAGTCTGAATGGATTAACCAACCAATAGGGGGACACATTATGCAAGAAGTGCATACCCCTATTGATGGTGCATTCTATAACTGGAGTGGAACAACGAGGGTGCCTGAAAGTTAAGTTTTCTAACTACCAGGTGTACCCCCAGTGGTGGGGGCCTAGCCTTTTAAGGTTTATTTTGGCTTTAGTTTTCACTGAAAGTGTTTTAATTGTTCTCTATTAGGTTCATAAAAGATTATCCTAGATACCTTTCCACATAATGCAAATACCTCCAAAAATTCTAAGTGAGATGATGCTATAGACAAGTTTAGTAAGTTCAAACATTAATTGTACAAGTATAAACCAAGTTGTATCATTATTTTCTGCTTTGCTCGTAATGCTAAATCTTCCAAAAAAAATCTGTCAACAAATTATAAAAAGAGACTCAAACTGTTCAGTTTATCTGTGGAGAAGTAAAGTGGGTGTTTTCATCCATAAAATAAAACCCACGGACAATTGGCGCATAGTTTGTTTGAATCAACATAAAAGTTAATATTTAAAGGACAACTGTGTGGCTGTTGCATAATTTACTGTTTATGAAGCTAGGAATGTTTTCTGAGAATTCTTCTTAGTTAATGCAATTCTTTTCCTTTTCTTTAAGGAAATGGCTGTGCGAGCTTTGAAGCAAACTGGGAGCAGGAGCATTGAAGCAGCTCTGGAATATATTAGTAAAATGGGTTATCTGGACCCAAGGAATGAGCAGATTGTTCGAGTGATCAAGCAGACCTCACCAGGTATGAGAGCATTAGAAGTTTGGGATGCAACTCTCCCTTTAAACAAGCAGACCTTACCAGGTATGAGAGCATTAGAAGTTTGGGATGCAACACTCCCTTTAAACAAGCAGACCTCACCAGGTATGAGAGCATTAGAAGCTTGGGATGCAACACTCCCTTTAAACAAGCAGACCTCACCAGGTATGAGAGCATTAGAAGTTTGGGATGCAATACTCCCTTTAATGACTTAAATACTGTTGCTTGTGAAGGTTCTCATTCATCCAGGTCATGGTATATCTGTTGTATTCAATTAGATCAACTGGACTTGAAATGTAGTTCTTGAAGACGTTTCGCTAGTCATCCGACTGGCTTTCTCAATTCAGAATGACTTGTACAAGAATCTGTGGCAATTATGTACCCTGGAAAATCCCAATTAGCATATCACAGCCAGGTGTTAAGGGTGTGATTAGATAGTGGCTAAGAGGTGTTATAGGAACGCCCAGAGTAAGGTGTCAAAACAGCATTGTACATGCTGTACACGCCCAGAGTAAGGTGTCAAAACAGCATTGTACATTAAATACTGTTGCTCGAACAGTAAATGCATTTCTGTAGAGGACTGTTACTACTAGATAAAGGCAGAATAATTTGTTTATCAGTTGCTTAGGTTAGAGGTTAAACTGTGGTTACTTGAACAGTAGTAATAGCGTCAAGAGCTGTCTTATGATGTTCTCATCATTGTGCTGCAGTACATAGACAGATTTGCACACTCACACAGTACGTTAAATAAAGCATTTATCAGTGCTTAATAATTGGTATAGTATAGATCTATATAATGAGTCCAGACAGCAATTCAGAGAGACCAGCAACATTTGTGTTTCTGTCGAATTATGGGATGCAGAATAATTGTACATCTCTGTACACGGTTGTCTGAACTAAACCATGTGTTGATTTGCATTGTTCTTCTCTTTTGTTAAGGAAAGGGCACAATCCCAAATAATGTGACACACAGATCAAGCTTTGAAGGATCCAATGAAACCTTTCCTCCTTATCATCCAATAAATAATGGACCTTTTGAAGGGTGTGGCTTCTCAACAGAGGGTAACAGTGTTCTTAATGAGGTTCCGCGACAGTACATGGACTACTTGCTTTCTTCTCCTCAGCCAGGGACACTGAATGGCCCCATTCAAAGGCCTCCAACTGCAGGTGCTCATAGTTCACCAGGTAGCCACCAGCAGAAGGCATATGTAACGAATCTAGAATCTGCCCCTATAAATTATGTTATTGGGAATCACGGCAGCCCTGGTCTTCCAGTACAGTCTCCTCATGTCTCAAGTCCACATTATAGTCGCCAACATATAAGAGAGATAGGGGATCCTATGGGCTATACTGTGCAGAGAACACCATCATTTCAAAACAAAATACAGCAAGATGGAGGATATGTAAATTTGCCTCAGAGCAGTCCTGGACATGGTTATACACAAGCACCTTCTGGATTATACATGCCACAGCCTCACCACAAACAAAGTCCTCCTGCACATCAGATGCACATGATCTCCAGAGGTTCACCATTCACAAATGATTTCACAGACACTACACAAAATATGGTGACTCCATCTAGAAATAGCTTAAATTTGGACCTCTATGATCCTGGCAGTGCATATCAGTGGCAGAATTCTCAGCCTTGTCGGGATCCTCTGCAAGGCCCGGGATTAGACTCCTCTCCGAGGCAGCATATGTCCTTCAGACCAGACTCTCAAGTGCCAAGTCGTACAAATTCTTTCAATAACCACCAGCAACAAAAACAAGTGCCCATGCGACAAACCACACCAACCAAGACTGACGCTTCTATGGCCTCACTAAATACGATTACAACAGTTACATCTGCCCACATACTTCAACCAGTGAAGAGCATGAGGGTTATGAGGCCTGAGCCTCAAACTGCTGTAGGGCCATCCCATCCTGGTTGGTTAGCTGGACAACCACAAAAAGTTGAAAACCTAGAGAAAATGGATTCACTTCCTTTGTCAGTTGGAGGCGCAAGTAATTATGGCATCGATGTAGATTACACCAAGCAGGAACTGAAATTTCCTCCCCCGCCTTATCCAAAACATCTTTTTATTCAGAACAACTCAGACCAGCTTGAGATAAATGCAATATGCAAGGGAGTGGACCATAATCTTCGTGTTACTGAGACACCAACATGTGGACAGCTAAATGAGCCTATTGAGGAGATAAAACCAAACAAAGTGTGCAAGAATGCCAAAGTTGTAAAATCAGGGAAGGACAAAAAACAGATTCAAACCTCACCTGTTCCTGTACGTAAAAATAGCAGGGATGAGGAAAAGAGGGAATCCAGAATTAAGAGCTACTCACCTTTTGCCTTTAAATTCTATATGGAGCAACATGTGGAGAATGTTCTAAAGACCTACCAGCAGAAAGTCAATAGAAGGTTACAACTTGAACAAGAAATGGCTGAAGTAATTGTGTTTTGTTTTTTTTTTAAACTTCTATTGTTCTAGGTTTTACTAATTTATTTCCTTGCAATCTGATATAATGGTAATTGATCATGTGTGAATGGCTAGATTGTATTGATCTTTTTAGTTAGCCTTTAGGTTAATCTTTGGGAATCACATTAGCAGCAGGAATGGACAGACCTACTTCTTTCCACATAAGCCATCGCCCAATGGGATTAAAGGTGGCCGTGATGATGACGATCACTTGACGATTTTTGACAATGATATTTGACTAACAATAGAAGGACTGTGGAAGCACTCCTTAGATTACAACTACGTTTAGCGGAAGTGCTACTGATCTCGTCAAACTTTTATACAAACAAAAAAAGATAACCAATGCACATTCCTAGGCCCTATACAATATAATATTATCTGCACACTGGCATACATTATAAACAAAGGGGTTTTAGTGTACATTACTGTGATCACATGAATGAAAAGCCTTACAACCACATCAAGGTAATCCCAGTCTGGAAGTCTAACTAAAAAAAACTTTTTTACTTCAATTACAATTAGCAAACTTTTGCATTTCTCATACTTACACATTGGATCCATATAGCAGGCTTTCTCACTTCCCCCCAGCCCTTTTGCTTTTTAAAATGAGGGAAGTGGCCATCCATCCAATGCTTTATTTATTATTATTGACGTGGTTGTAAGGCTTTTCATTCATGTATATATGTATACTAAAACCTCTTTCTTTATAAAGTATGCCAGTGTGCAGATAATATGATATTATATGGGGCCTAGGAATGTGCATTGATTATCTTTTGACTAACACCTGCAAGGTTTATGGTCCAGAAAGTAGGACCATGATGCAGATGAGCTACCTCTGTCGGACAGGAAATTTCCATGTCGACATTGGCTCCCTTAATTAGTGGGAGTAATTGTGATTATCCCTTTTATTGGGATTTGACCAATAAACCCCATACAGACTTTAGGAGTTGGTCAGTGAAGTGTATGCGGTTGTTGCCACATATTGTCAACCGATGCCAGTGGGATATGTCAGCATATATGTTAAGGCAGTCGCATGTGTGTGGGGGTCTTAACATTCTAGATTTACTCACTGTCTATTGAGGGAATCGCACTGGTGGTCATTGTGGTGGTCTTTTGGAGAAAAACTCCAGTAGGAATTAACAGAAGACTAGTGACTTTCACCCAGTGTTCTCGACTTTAAACAGTTAAACTTATTTTAGGACTGTTGTTGGTCAGTATAAATTATACAATGTATTGCCCAATCAGCCAGGTTAATTAGGCTAAAATATCAGCCAGACTATAGTTCCAAATCTATTTTTAGACAAAATGATTGGACGTATCTGTTAAAGGTGACCATTCACATCGCAATTGTGATTGCATGTTTGTCGGTTATCTCGTGTTTGCATGTGACAACCTCATACACATTTTAAGAATCCCTTACCTTATGGTAGGCTAATCCTGCAGTCATTAATGAGCCACAAGAAAAGTTATGATGAAATATGGGTGCGGCCATTTAAATTCATGACCAATAGACTGCTAATTGATATATCAATAAGTAGATATCTGCTATGTGTACCAGGCCTTATGGTAGTGGAAGCAAACAAATAGACCCGGGTGCACATTGTAACACGGGGATTCCTTTATTAGTGCATCACAAATACTACGTTTCGGGCAACGCCTTGCCCCCTTCGTCAGGTGACATTAAGTATTTTTGATATATGTGGCAGTTTACTTTTGCATCCGATCTGTAATTACCTGAAAGATTAGAGTTAAAGATCAGAGTTAAAGGAATAGTTCACTGCAAAAGTGAACTATTCCTTTAATGCATTCATTGAGGCCCAGGAGGTTAAGGAGCTATGCTTTAACTTCCGTTCTTCAATCAATGCCTGTGGAGCCTGGCACGAAGATAGAAGAAACTTACAAAGTACACAGGAAACATAGGCAGACTCAGGTCTTCAAAGTATGCTCCTGTCCTCAGCACAGGTATATATATAAACAACATTGAAGTGAAGAACATAGTCATCAGGAATAGGATCCTCCGCTGTCGCACTAAATCCCGATCGCTTCCTGGTTCTGATTGACTATAGCATGCATTATCATGCGTCAGCTGTAGTTAATCAGAACCAGGAAGGGGTTGGGACTAGTGTGACAGCAGAGGATCACGGGAAAAGGAAGTTTTATCTATCTTCGTTCCTGGTAGGGGCGTAACTGCAGGGGCCCAGGCCCCCCTGTGAGATTGGAGTCCGGGCCCCTGACTCACCCCCTCCACGATCAGCTGTTTTTAAACAGCTGATCATGCGAATGAATGAAACATACATGAGATCAGCTGTTTAAAAGACTGTTTTAAAGGGTCTGGTCTTTTAAACAGATTACTGCGGAGGTTGGGGGTTTGGGGGCGGTTTTGCGCATTGATTGAAAAACAAAATGTTAAAGAGAAGTTTTAAGCTAGCCATACATGAGAGGATAGTTTCCGCCAATCGAAAATCCAATTGGAAAAACCTCACCTTCCCCAACTTGAGCCTCCATAGATTTCGGCTTGATTGAATTCGCCGAATTGATGGAATGCCTTAAAGTTGGCCATACACTCGCTAGAAGTTACAGCCAATTCAACGCATGATCTATCAAACAGCACAACTGTTGTAAGGTCTACTGCCCCAGCTGTTTTTACCCGACGACATTTCCCAGCTTGATAATGGTTTGCGATGAACGTTAAGCCTATTACGTTAGTCATAAAGTGATCGTGCTGGGCGATTGTCCGGAATGTTGTCGGGTAAGCAGCAGTGTATGGGCATCTTTAGTTTTTTAGTAAATTATTATATAAGTTAGGAAAAGTACAGGTTTAAATTCATTCTGAAGAGAACCCTGTTAATTTGTATTTGAAAGATCTTAACGTGTTTTGTATTTTAACTGTATATTTATTTACTTTTTTTTAAAAAAAATTGACAGGCTGGACTCTGTGAGGTTGTTCAAGAGCAAATGAGGAAAATTCTCTATCAAAAAGAGTCTAATTACAACAGACTGAAAAGGGCAAAAATGGACAAGTCCTTGTTTGTGAAGATAAAGACTCTGGGAATCGGTGCATTTGGTGAAGTGTGTTTGGCCAGCAAAGTGGACACCAAAGCTTTGTACGCAATGAAAACCCTACGAAAGAAGGATGTGCTAAACAGAAATCAGGTGGCCCATGTCAAGGCCGAGAGGGACATACTGGCGGAAGCAGATAATGAGTGGGTAGTGAAACTCTACTACTCCTTTCAGGACAAGGACTACCTTTACTTTGTCATGGACTACATCCCGGGCGGGGATATGATGAGCCTTCTCATACGTATGGAGGTGTTCCCGGAGCATCTTGCCAGGTTCTACATAGCCGAGCTGACGTTGGCCATTGAGAGTGTACACAAGATGGGATTTATCCACAGGGACATTAAGCCCGATAACATTCTGATAGACCTGGACGGCCATATTAAGCTGACAGATTTTGGTCTTTGTACAGGGTTCAGGTGGACACACAACTCAAAATATTACCAGAAAGGTACGACTATTAAGTATATCTGTTTGTACACAATGTTGCACAGATACTTCCTGAATATGATAATAATAGAAAATGTAGGAAGTGATAATACAGGGCTTGGAACATTTCTAAAGGAAATCTTTAGGCTTATAGTTTTTCTATCCAGAGATCCTTAGTTATGTCAGGAAAAGGTGAAAGTTATGAAAAGAGGAATTGAAGTGTAAAGCATGCCACCAGCTTTCTCTCAATTTCAGATTAAAACAAAAAACGACCAGTTGTATATATCGACTGGTGATTGGGTCAGACAGATCATTTTCCATTGTCCACATCTTTCAGCTTTAAATCTGCTGTAGATCAATAGTGCATTTTGATTGGTTCTCAAGAAGAATAGATCAGATGCACTATCTGCCAGTCAGCCTGTGTGTGGCCTACTTTAAGGGAAATTGATGACAGGTATTGGAAGTCTAAACAGTATTTTAATCTCAGATATTGCTATTTTAATAGAAGGTATTATAGACTAAACAATCGCTTGGGGACTGTAAGTGCATGGTTAATTGCTAACGTGGGTTAGAAACAATAGGGGTGTTTGTTTAGTTTTTTTGCCTGGTGAGATTTGGTTCACAGTTTATTAAGTTGGGTCTCCTTGTTTGGCATTTCTGTTACCCTTTTTGGTTAGAACATTCCCTGTTTCCATGTGACTGCTTTCTGTGTTGTTTAAAGGTATTTTCTGTTTTCACATTATTTTATTGTTGTGTTGCCTGCAGGAAACCATGTCCGTCAAGACAGTATGGAGCCTAGCGAGCTCTGGGATGATGTATCTAACTGCAGATGTGGAGACCGACTAAAGACTCTGGAGCAGAGAGCTAAAAGGCAGCATCAGAGATGCTTGGCTCACTCCTTAGTGGGTACACCTAATTACATAGCTCCAGAGGTCCTACTACGCAAAGGTATGAGTTGTACCTTTTACAATGTAATTCTTCTTAAAGGAGAAGTTTAGGCTCGAACACAATTTTCCTAACCAGAAGCTTGAATTGGTTGAGGGCTTGCAAGATAAAACATTCTGCTAATATTGTTAAATTAATAAATTTTATTGTTATGCAGGGTACACACAGCTCTGTGACTGGTGGAGTGTTGGGGTTATTCTGTTTGAAATGCTGGTTGGACAGCCACCTTTTCTTGCATCTAATCCAACAGAAACTCAGCTAAAAGTAAGCAAAAGTGTTTCTTGCTACATCTGCTTATATATGTAGAAGAAGGATTTTATAGACTGTATATGTAAATTAATTTCCTGTCAGTGGATATTTATGGGAAACAATAATAATGCAGTAACTAAGTGCTCTCCAGCTCCTCCCCTAGTCAGTGTCTCTGACACACTTTATGTTAATTTTACAAATGTTACCTCCCTGCCCCAGCTACCTTTTTATTTTAACGGTTTATGAAAAGATTATATGCACTATAGTTCTCCTTTAAAATGGATTGTTTGAGGTGACAAATGTCAGCCGTTTGCAATTTGCCTGAGCATCCATAAAAATTCACATATAAACAAGTTCTATATATACACAGGTTTATATAGATTCAAACAGTGTAGCTTAATAAGATTAGAAAGTTATATAACTGCATTCAAATCTTTCACTGTGCCAACCGTGAAATCTTAAAATAACCTGATGATTTAATTTGATTTTTTTCACTAGGTAATAAATTGGGAAAACACTCTTCACATTCCTTCCCAGATCAAGCTGAGCTCAGAGGCAACTGATCTGATCACAAAGTTGTGCTGCGGTGCAGAAAATCGGCTTGGAAGAAACGGAGCAGATGAAATAAAGGAACATCCTTTCTTTAGCTTGATTGACTTTTCCTCTGATATTCGCCGTCAACCAGCACCTTATGTCCCAAAAATCAGCCACCCCATGGATACTTCTAATTTTGACCCTGTGGAGGAGGAGAGCCCATGGAATGACAGCGGAGACAGCACTCTGACATCTGACACTCTCTCACATCCTGGGAATAAACACACAGAGCATGCCTTTTACGAGTTCACGTTCCGAAGGTTCTTTGATGATAACGGCCACCCTTTTCGTTGCCCCAAGCCTTCCAAATTAGAAACATCGCCATCTAAAGACCCGCAGGAATCTAAAAATGAAGCCATAGAAGCAGAAATCTGTCAGCCCGTGTATGTGTGACATGACAAAAGAGAATGTCAAGGCTCTTGGATCATCAATGGAATATACATAAGCAGTTGGTTTTAATGAAGTTTATATGATGGGCGACATTTTTTTATGTTGTTGGTGAATGTCGCATGTACTGACGTTTATCTTCCATATGAGCTCTAAACTTAAAAGAAGGGCTCAGTGTGTGTTATGAAAACTAAACCTTATCCATAAAAAATAATGGAAAATTTTAAGTTCAAGATATTGGGGTGTTGTCGTTAATAGAATCACTTCAATATCGGTTTGTTTTATATGGTGAGGAATTATAAGAAATTCGATTGGTTCCCCAGACGCATTAAATACAGCTTCAAAACATCAGCTCAGATTTTGCAGCTAGGAGCATTGTGGTGTATAAAACAAAACTGCAAATACGTACAGCTGTTTTTGCTGCAGATGTACATTGTCGTTCGGAATGGTCATATAAACAGATCCTATTCAATCCTCTGTGGATTTTATGGCAAAACACAAAAAATCCTTCCTGTTTGTACAGTTAATCTTGTGAAGATGAAGGCTTCCTGTTTGGACAGTGATCGACAAAATGATGCCTTTAAATTCCATTTAGGTATTGTGGTACCTATTGGTTCTGTTGCGTTGAGAAAGCTATTTTAATAGACTGTTTTGCCATCCTCAGCAATATTCTATATTTTTAAAGATAAAATGTCTATCCTTAGAAAGCACTTAATATTTTCTAATACCGTTTGTTTTGTTTTTTGTTATGTTCTTTATAGAAATTTACCATTTACAAATCATGCTGCTGTTTCTTTTTAATTTAACATTTGCTGTTCGCTGTGGCACTTAGTTGTCAAATTGTGGATATGAAAACGGGGCCCCCTGCCATAGTGTCTTTTATAAAATAAGGAAAATATTATGGAATTATCTGTCAGTCAGTATATAGTATTATTTGCTAACCGAAAATGATTTTCCTGTAACAGGTGTAACTATGAGCTATGGATATTATTTTGAAATCCAGCAGCGATACTCTGTACACCAACAGGTTTATTTCTCTCTTTAAAGGGGAATTTAAGTAGGAGACTTACAGGGAGATTCAATAAAACTTCTTATTGTAAAAAAAATGGTGCTAATTTTTCCCCAACCAATCTGATCTTATTTAACATTTGAAAGCTAACATCTGATCGGTTGGGGCAAAATTAGCACCATTTTTAAGATCTTTTATTGAATCTCCCTGTTAATATCTAGTTAACAAAGTTTGTCTGACTGTTAAGTCCAGGGGTCCTGAATCGATAACAGCAGCTGGCTAACTGACCAAATGTGTGCTTTGTCCAAAATGTGCTTTCCTATTTGTTGGTGGGCCGCTTGTGCACTCGCACAAGTGGGAAGAGCAAAGCTGGCAGCTCCGTTCCTGTTGTGCAGAAAAATGTAAGAATGTTGGCCTTAGGGCTGTCCGTCTTCCTTTATTTAGATAAACTTCAGTTCCCCTTTGACATTGCTAAACCTGTAACTAATAGAGTGAGCACATTATTTTGTCCAGTTCTGCTGGGTGGTGTGGGTAAAAATAGGGAAGCTGGTATTTGGAAGGGATAATTTACTCCGATCATTGAACAGCCTGTTGTGGGAAATAGTTTGGTTGCTCTGTTGACAAATAGTGATTTGCCTATTGACCTAAGGAGGAGTCCTTTTTTTTTTTTTTTTTAAGACAGTATTTATATGTCCATTTTGGCTGCTCAGAGATGGAAGTATTAACCCTCTATTAAACCCTTGGCTGCAAAATAGCATAAATGTGAAAATACTGCAAAATGAGTCAGGCTTGTCATTTAATACTTCTACTAGATAGAAAAAGCAACACACCCCTGCAAAATGGCCGGTATTTTGTTTAATAAGAAATACACTGAGATTATTTCTGTACGAACTTATCCCACCTTAATGGCAATGTTCTCTGCAATATTGAAAAGAAGAAAAGATTTATTGTACCAAAACCTGGTTACATTAAAAGTTTGAAAACCCCTTTTCATACTTTTTTGGTTTATTGAAAACAGTGCATCAGAGGAGTGACACAGCTGCTGGCTGGATCATAGATAGGTTATTAGTAAGATCTTGGCTTAGAAGTTAATATGGAGATGGGAGCGTTTTAATGATGAGAGACCTTTCATGTTTTGAATGTTCTTTGTGGACTATAGGTTTTTGAGTATGAGACCAAGAGGAATAATCCAACCGCAAAAACAAAAACTATTTGAGCTTAATCAGAGCCACTTTCATTTCTGTCCGGTGTATGGTAAATACTATTGAGATGAGGCTGCATAGAATTGTTGGATTTTGAATGCAGGCAAGTTCTTGCTATTGAAAGGGTCTGCACGCTAATGAATAATCCACGTTTTGGTATTTTTTCTTTTTTAGCTGTTTCTGGGTTGTTGTTTTTTAACTTCTTTTTCCAAATGGCAATTCTGTAATACAGGTAAATAGGTTCGGACAGATTGTCTCTTCTTTATATTTTATTAAACAGAACCCTGTCATTTTGCAGGGGTCTGCTGCATTTTTATATCCACTAGCATATAATAGAGATTTGTTTGCTTAATTTAGAGAATAAAGACTGTTTGGCTCGTTGGGTGCGGCTCGATGACTGAAAAGGTATAGTTGCCTTATTTGCTGCATTTAAGGGGAAAGGCAAAAAAGGGCCTTGTTTAATGATAAAGTTTTCCCTGTATTCTTCAGTTCAAAAACTGGTAAATTTTCAGTTACCTGCCCCTAACCCCAACTGATCTATTTTATTATTTCCATATATACTTTATTATTTGCATTACTAATCAGATATTTAAAGGGAATGTCCAGCCTAAAATTAACTTACTTTTAAAATGCTTATTATCCCCCCAAACCTCACTTTCGTAAGGTTCATATGTTTCAAAGATCCCCCAGAACTTACTTACCTGACCCGGTCCCATGTCTTGCTGCTGACAGATGCTCCACCTGTTTGCAGCTGGCCTGACAGCCACGACCAGGAAGTGAAGCAGCTGTCAGCGCAGAGGTCACCTGTTCCTGTTTTTGCTCGCAACAAGCTCGAAACAGGAGCAGGGGGCAGCGCCTACACGGCGAGGGACCGGGTCAGGTGAGCAAGTTCTGGGGGAATCTTTGAAAGATATGAACCTTGCATGAGTGAGCTTTGGGGGGAGGGGGGGTACCTCACCCCCAGCTCCATATGGTTCTCCTGTAGTCCCCCCCCCCCAAAGTCCAAAAACTGCCCACCAGAGGAGATAGCAGAGTCCATATAGGACTCTGCCTCCTAACTGGCCTCTAAATATAAATTTAGGTACAAAGTTACATTTTTACTGGGTAAGGTTGACCACTCCTGCCAAAGATACTTCAGGTGAAATATTCCAAATAGTACATTAAAGGGCAACGATATTACAAAACCACCTTTCTTATTTAAGTACACAGGGTGAGGGACCCAAAATGCACTCGACGAGAAGATTCCAGTACCGCTGGCAGGCAAATATTAGTAAATGTTCCTGGGGATTCAATGTACCACCCAGATGAGGTTTACAGGGCCACAGAGAGAACTGCGTATCCCTCTTTTGCCTGTTAATGCAAACAGTTTTGCCAGGCGTCCTTACTTGGATGGGATTACCCCCGACTTCAGGTTAGGAAAGATTTTTCTTTACAGTAAGACTGTGGAACTGTCTTCCAGCAGAAGTGGTAATGGCAAGTTCATTGAATAGCTTTAAAAAAGTCCTGGATAAATTTCTAAAACTAAAAAATATTGAGAATTACTGGTATTAATACATATACTGTAGTTCTTGTTTGGTACCAGGGATACTATATAATTTGAGAATTACTGGTATTAATACATATACTGTAGTTCTGGTTGAAAGGGATACTATATAATATTAAGAATTCTTGGATTATGCATATCTGTAACGGTTGGTACGGGAACTATATAATATTGAGAATACTGGTATTAATACATATACTGTAGTTCTGGTTGGTACCAGGGATACAATATATTGAGAATACGGTATTAATACATATGGATCTGGTTGGTACAGGGGATACTTTTCGATTGCCGTTTGGAGTAGGAAGGAATTCCTCCCCCCCCCCCCCCCCTTTTTATAGCTTTTTTTTTTTTTTTTTTTTGTCCTTCCTCTGGATCAACTGTTAGGTAGGGTTAAAAAAAAGAAAAATAGGTTGGACTTGATGGACGTAGTCTTTATTTCAACCTTAATTACTATGTTTACTACGGGACAAAATCATCTGGTCCGACGTCAGGCTTAATCCGTCCACAAAGGGAACTGGCGCCGCCCCCCTTGTTATTGGTAATTGTCCAGGGTGAAGGGTGTAGGCAGGGAATAAGTGCCCAAAGTCACATGTTCAACAGGTAAGTACAGGCATTGGAAGCTGAACCCAGTGTTAAGCACCTAGCGGTTTAGGGTAGTTTCAAATGAAGGGGGGTTGTCACTATTGTTGTCCTTTAGAATATTACAACACACAGGTGTATTACATTAGTTCTTTTGTGGAACAGTCAACTTGTGACTATCCCCATACGTCTATCCCAAATGCCCCTGCTTTTCACGAATGACGGCCATGTGTCCATTTTAAACAGACCTCCTGTGTCTGACAGCTTTTTTTTTTTAGTATACATGTATGTATTTTTATTTCTTTATAGCCGTACATAATCCCGCAGCGCTTTACAATTATTAACTCAGTTCTCATCAGGACCTGCCCCGAAGAGCTTACAATCTTATCACTTTGTATATAGGGACACAACCACCCTGCTGGGTAACAAACAAATTTGTTGCACATAAAATGTAAAAAAGATCTAAAATGCAGTATATTGCATGACTAGAGGCAACCCCCTGTCTACTTGTAGGTGCAGTTCCATAACCAGTAAACAAAATCTATATAGAATATGTTAGTATAACTCAATCTGTGATGACATAGACCTATTATCTATGATCATAAAATTCACTTTTTCTATAGGACGGTTTTTCGGTTAATGTTAAATTGGGTTTGAGAGTATAAAATCCTGTTGCTGAGCCTCTACTCTCACCACCCCCCCCCCCACATACAATAATGCCAAGCAGTTCCTAGAAATCTGTCAGTAAGAATGTACGAAATGTTTACTTTCCCTCGTGAGAATTAGAAAAATGGCAAGAATGAGCATTATTTCCCGACCTAGCAGCCTCCCAGTAACTCTAACCACACATGTTTTTAATGTGAGTTTCTCTTATTTTTTTCTGCCCCCAAACCTGGCAGATTGAAACTGTATGTGCTAGCCTTCTCAACAAAATTAATTGGAGGTAGGAAAACCAATCCTACCTCCCTGTCCCAGGTACCTTTTTCTTTTTTAAAAGTTTATTCTTACAGTGTAATTATCATTTAAGGCACTTACAAGTGTTTAATTTGTAAACAAATGTTTTTCTTCTTTAAAATAAGTCCTAATCTTCACAATCCATTGCAAAACAAGCCTCTTCACCTGCTTTGCCTGCTCAGTAGAAATACGTTTTACTCATTAAAGGAGAAAGAGAAGGCAAAAATACCTCTCTTAAAGGGTATGTTTTACAGAAAAATACTTTGTCTTGTGTTAATCCATAGTGTTAATGCATAATTAAATACATGTAAGCAGGATTTAATCTGAGGTGTGTGTGTAAATGCTGCCTTCAATCCAGTACCTGTTTTGCACATGATCTGTATCCATCCTCCTCCGTCTCTTGTGTTGCTCACCCTGTGAGTGCAAGCATGCTCAGTAATTACTATGAGCATCACTGCGAGAGGGAATTCCCCACTATGCAATTCACACATACCAACTGTCACCATTGCATTTCAGCTAAACTGGATATTTAAGGGCTGGGTGTCGGAGTGTAATTTGCGCTCCGTTCACGCTTTCCGTTGTCACATTTGCCAATGGCAGTGCACCCGGTAGTTCCCACTATTTGCAACCTCGTTTCGGTCCATTATTGGTTTGCATGCGTGCACGAGTTTTCGTGTGGATCGCATTCCTGCCAATAGCATGATATGGCCCGGAACGCAGAGCACACTAGTATCAATAATAATCAGTATTATCAATAATGAGAAATTTAAAAAAATTCCCCAGCATACATACCTTTTAGGTATGTTTGTTCAGCTGCTGTTTTCATATGGGTGGTGAAGGGGATGGAGTCTGAATGGATTAACCAACCAATAGGGGGACACATTATGCAAGAAGTGCATACCCCTATTGATGGTGCATTCTATAACTGGAGGGAACAACGAGGTGCCTGAAAGTTAAGTTTTCTAACTACCGTGTACCCCCAGTGTGGGGGCCTAGCCTTTTAGGTTTATTTGGCTTTAGTTTTCACTGAAGTGTTTTAATTTGTCTCTATTAGGTTCATAAAAGATTATCCTAGATACCTTTCCACATAATGCAAATACCTCCAAAAATTCTAAGTGAGATGATGCTAAGACAAGTTTAGTAAGTTCAAACATTATTGTACAGTATAAACCAAGTTGTATCCATTATTTCTGCTTTGCTCGTAATGCACATCTTCCAAAAAAAAATCTGTCAACAAATTATAAAAAGAGACTCAACTGTTCAGTTTATTCTGTGGAAAGTAAAGTGGGTGTTTTCATCCATAAAAATAAAACCCACGACAATTGGCGCATAGTTTGTTTGAATCACCATAAAGTTTAAATTTAAAGGACACTGTGTGGCTGTTGCATAATTTACTGTTTATGAAGCTAGGAATGTTTTCTGGAATTCTTCTTAGTTAATGCAATTCTCTTTTCCTTTTCTTTAAGGAAATGGCTGTGCGAGCTTTGAAGCAAACTGGGAGCAGGAGCCTTGAAGCACGCTGGAATATATTAGTAAAATGGGTTATCTGGACCCAAGAATGAGCAATTGTTCGAGTGATCAGCAGACCTCACCAGGTATGAGAGCATTAGAAGTTTGGGATGCAACTCTCCCTTTAAACAAGCAGACCTTACCAGGTACTGAGAGCATTAGAAGTTTGGGATGCAACACTCTCCTTTAAAACACGCACCTCACCAGGTATGAGAGCATTAGAAGTCTTGGGATGCAACACTCCCTTTAAACAAGCAGACCTCACCGGTATGAGAGCATTAGAAGTTGGGATGCAATACTCCCTTTAATGACTTAAATACTGTTGCTGGAAGGTTCTCATTCATCCAGGTCATGGTAATCTGTTGTCTTCATTAGATCAACTGGACTTGAAATGTGTTCTTGAAGATGACGTTTCGCTAGTCATTCCGACTGGCGTTTCTCAATTCAGAAATGACTTGTACAAGAATCTGTGGCAATTGTACCCTGGAAAATCCCAATATCATATCACACCGCCAGGTGTTAAGGGTGTGATTAGATGTGCTAAGAGGTGTATAGGAACGCCCAGAGTAAGGTGTCAAAACAGCATTGTACATGCCCAGAGTAAGGTGTCAAAACAGCATTGTACATTAAATACTGTTGCTCGAACAGTAAATGCATTTCTGTAGAGGACTGTTACTACTAGATAAAGGCAGAATAATTGTTTATCCGTTGCTTAGGTTAGAGGTTAAACTGTGGTTACTTGAACAGTAGTAATAAGCGTCAAGAGCTGTCTTATGATGTTTCTCATCATGTGCTGCGTACATAGACAGATTTGCACACTCACACAGTACGTTAAATAAGCATTTATCATGCTTAATAATTGGTATAGTATATAGACTATATAATGAGTCCAGCGCAATTCAGAGAGACCAGCAACATTTGTGTTTCTGTCGAATTATGGGATGCAGAATATTGTACATCTCTGTACAACAACGGTTGTCTGAACTAAACCATGTGTTTGATTTGCATTGTGTTCTTCTCTTTTGTTAAGGACAGGGCACAATCCCAATAATGTGACCACACAGATCAAGCTTTGAAGGATCCAATGAAACCTTTCCTCCCCTCTTATCATTCCAATAAATAATGGACCTTTTTGAAGGTGTGGCTTTCTCAACAGAGGGTAAGTGTTCTTAATGAGGTTCCGCGACAGTACATGGACTACTTTGCTTTCTTCTCCTCACCAGGGACACTGAATTGCCCCATTCAAGGCCTCCAACTGCAGGTGCTCATAGTTCACACCAGGTAGCCACCAGCAGAAGGCATATGTAACGAATCTAGAATCTGCCCTATAATTATGTTATTGGGAATCACGGCAGCCCTGGTCTTCCAGTACAGTCTCCTCATGTCTTCAAGTCCACATTATAGTCGGCAAACATAAAGAGAGATAGGGGATCCTGTGGGCTATACTGTGCAGAGAACACCATCATTTCAAAACAAAAACAGCAAGATGGAGGATATGTAATTGTGCCTCAGGAGCAGTCCTGGACATGGTTATACACAAGCACCTTCTGGATTATACATGCCACAGCGCTCACCCACAAACAGTCCTCCTGCACATCAGATGCACATGATCTCCAGAGGTTCACCATTCACAAATGATTTCACAGACACACTCACAAAATATGGTGACTCCATCTAGAATAGCTTAAATTTGGACCTCTATGATCCTGGCAGTGCATATCAGTGGCAGAATTCTCAGCCTTGTCGGATCCTCTGCCAGGCCCGGATTAGACTCCTCTCCGAGCCAGCATATGTCCTTCAGACCAGACTCTCAAGTGCCAAGTCGTACAAATTCTTTCAATAACCACCAGCAACAAAAACAAGTGCCCATGCGACAAACCACACCAACCAAGACTGACGCTTCTATGGCCTCACTAAATACGATTACAACAGTTACATCTGCCCACATACTTCAACCAGTGAAGAGCATGAGGGTTTGAGGCCTAGCCTCAAACTGCTGTAGGGCCATCCCATCCTGGTTGTGTTAGCTGGACAACCACAAAAAGTTGAAAACCTAGAGAAAATGGATTCACTTCCTTTTGTCAGTTGGAGGCGCAAGTAATTATGGCATCGATGTAGATTACACCAAGCAGGAACTGAAATTTCCTCCCCCGCCCCTTATCCAAACAACTTTTTATTCAGAACAACTCAGACCAGCTTGAGATAAATGCAATATGCAAGGGAGTGGACCATAATCTTCGTGTTACTGAGAACACCAACATTGTGGACAGCTAAATGAGCCGTATTGAGGAGAAAACCAAACAAAGTGTGCAAGAATGCCAAAGTTGTAAAATCATGGAAGGACAAAAACAGATTCAAACCTCACCTGTTCCTGTACGTAAAAATAGCAGGGATGAGGAAAAGGGGATCCAAATTAGAGCTACTCACCTTTTGCCTTTAAATTCTATATGGACAACATGTGGAGAATGTTCTAAAGACCTACCAGCAGAAGTCATATGAAGGTTACCAACTTGAACAAGAAATGGCTGAAGTAATTGTGTTTTTTTTTTTTTTAAACTTCTATTGTTCTAGGTTTTTACTAATTTATTTCCTTGCAATCTGTTATAATGGTAATTGATCATGTGTGAATGGCTAGATTGTATTGATCTTTTAGTTAGCCTTTAGGTTAATCTTTGGGAATCACATTAGCAGCAGAATGGAACAGACCTACTTCTTTCCACATAATCCATCGCCCAATGGGATTAAAGGTGGCCGTGATGATGACGATCACTTGACGATTTTTGACAATGATATTTGACTAACAATAGAAGGACTGTGGCACTCCTTAGATTACAACATACGTTTAGGCGGAAGTGCTATGATCTCGTCAACTTTTATACAAACAAAAAAAGATAACCAATGCATCAATTCCTAGGCCCTACAATACATATTATCTGCACACTGGCATACATTATAAACAAAGGTTTTAGTGTACATTACTGTGATCACATGAATGAAAAGCCTTACAACCACATCAAGGTAATCCCAGTCTGGAAGTCTACTAAAAAAACTTTTTTACTTCAATTACAATTAGCAAACTTTTGCATTTCTCATACTTACACATTGGATCCATATAGCAGGCTTTCTCACTTCCCCCCAGCCCTTTTGCTTTTTAAAATGAGGGAAGTGGCCTATCCATCCAATGCTTTTTTATTATTATTGACTTGGTTGTAAGGCTTTTCATTCATGTATATATGTATACTAAAACCTCTTTCTTTATAAGTATGCCATGTGCAGATAATATGATATTATATGGGGCCTAGGAATGTGCATTGATTATCTTTTGACTAACACCTGCAAGGTTTATGGTCCAGAAGTAGGACATGATGCAGATGAGCTACCTCTGTCGGACAGGAAATTTCCATGTCGACATTGGCTCCCTTAATTAGTGGGAGTAATTGTGATTATCCCTTTTATTGGGATTTGACCAATAAACCCCATACAACTTTAGGAGTTGGTCAGTGAAGTGTATGCGTTGTTGCCACATATTGTCCCCCGTCCAGTGGATTCAGCATATTTTTAAGGCAGTCGCTGTGTGTGTGGGGTCTTAACATTCTGATTTACTCACTGTCTATTGAGGGAATCGCACTGTGGTCATTGTGGTGGTCTTTTGGACAAAAACTCCAGTAGGAATTAACAGAAGACTATGACTTTCACCCCAGTGTTCTCGACTTTAAAACAGTTAAACTTATTTTAGGACTGTTGTTGGTAATTAAATTATACAATGTATTGCCCAATCAGCCAGGTTAATTAGGCTAAAATATCAGCCAGACTATAGTTCCAAATCTATTTTTAGACAAAATGATTGGACGTATCTGTTAAAGGTGACCATTCACATCGCATTGTGATTGCATGGTTTGTCGGTTATCTCGTGTTTGCATGTGACAACCTCATACACATTTTAAGAATCCCTTACCTTATGGTAGGCTAATCCCTGCAGTCATATGAGCCACAAGAAAAGTTATGATGAAATATGGGTGCGGCCATTTAAATTCATGACCAATAGACTGCTAATTGATATATCAATAAGTAATATCTGCTATGTGTACCAGGCCTTATGGTAGTGGAAGCAAACAAATAGACCCGGGTGCACATTGTAAACACGGGATTCCTTTATTATTGCATCACAATACTACTTTTCGGGCAACGCCTTGCCCCCTTCGTCAGTGACATTAGTATTTTTGATATATGTGGCAGTTTACTTTTGTCATCCGATCTGTAATTACCTGAAAGTTAGAGTTAAAGATCAGAGTTAAGGAATATTTCACTGCAAAAGTGAACTATTCCTTTAATGCATTCATTGAGGCCCAGGAGTTAGGAGCTATGCTTTAACTTCCGTTCTTCAATCAATGCCTGTGGAGCCTGGCACGAAGATATAGAAGAAACTTACAAAGTACACAGGAAACATAGGCAGACTCAGGTCTTCAAAGTATGCTCCTGTCCTCAGCACGGTATTATATAAACAACATTGAAGTGAAGAACATAGTCATCAGGAATAGGATCCTCCGCTGTCGCACTAAATTCCCGATCGCTTCCTGGTTCTGATTGACTATAGCATGCATTATCATGTGCGCTGTAGTTAATCAGAACCAGGAAGGGGTTGGGACTAGTGTGACAGCAGAGGATCCGCGGAAAAAGGAAGTTTTATCTATCTTCGTTCCTGGTAGGGGCGTAACTGCAGGGGCCCAGGCCCCCCTGTGAGATTGGAGTCCGGGCCCCTGACTCACCCCCTCCATGATCAGCTGTTTTTTTAAACAGCTGATCATGCGAATGAATGAAACATACATGAGATCAGCTGTTTAAAAGGCTGTTTTAAAGGGTCTGGTCTTTTAAACAGAATTACTGCGGAGGTTGGGGGTTTGGGGGCGTTTTTGCGCATTGATATGAAAACGACAAATGTTAAAGAGAATTTTTTAAGCTAGCCATACATGGGGGATAGTTTCCGCCAATCGAAAATCCAATTGGAAAAAACCTCAACCTTCCCCAACTTGAGCCTCCATAGATTTTCGGCTTGATTGAATTGCCGAATTGATGGAATGCCTTAAAGTTGGCCATACACTCGCTAGAAGTTACAGCCAATTCAACGCATGATCTAAAACAGCACAACTGTTGTAAGGTCTACTTGCCCACGCCAGCTTGTTTTTACACCCGACACATTTCCCCAGCTTGATAGGGTTTTGCGATGAACGTTAAGCCTATTACGTTAGTCATAAAGTGATCGTGCTGGGCGATTGTCCGGAATGTTGTCGGTAAGCAGCATGTATGGGCATCTTTAGTTTTTATAATATTATATAAGTATTTAGGAAAAGTACAGGTTAAAATTCATTCTGAAGAGAACCCTGTTAATTTGTATTTGAAAGATCTTAACTGTGTTTTGTATTTTAACTGTATATTTATTTACTTTTTTTAAAAAAAATTGACAGGGCTGGACTCTGTGAGGTTGTTCAAGAGCAAGAGGAAATTCTCTATCAAAAAGAGTCTAATTACAACAGACTGAAAAGGGCAAAAATGGACAAGTCCTTGTTTGTGAAGAAAAGACTCTGGGAATCGGTGCATTTGGTGAAGTGTTTTTTGGCCAGCAAAGTGGACACCAAAGCTTTGTACGCAATGAAAACCCTACGAAAGAAGGATGTGCTAAACAAAATCAGGTGGCCCATGTCAAGGCCGAGAGGGACATACTGGCGGAAGCAGATAATGAGTGGGTAGTGAAACTCTACTACTCCTTTCAGGACAGAACTACCTTTACTTTGTCATGGACTACATCCCGGCGGGGGATATGATGAGCCTTCTCATACGTATGGAGGTGTTCCCGGAGCATCTTGCCAGGTTCTACATAGCCGAGCTGACGTTGGCCATTGAGAGTGTACACAAGATGGGATTTATCCAAGGACATTAAGCCCGATACATTCTGATAGACCTGGACGGCCATATTAAGCTACAGATTTTGGTCTTTGTACAGGGTTCAGGTGGACACACAACTCAAAATATTACCAGAAAGGTACGACAATTATTATAATCTGTTTGTACACAATGTTGCACATATACTTCCTGAATATGATAAAATAAAAATGTAGGAAGTGATAATACAGGCTTGGAACATTTCTAAAGGAAATCTTTAGGCTTATAGTTTTTTCTATCCAGAGATCCTTAGTTATGTCAGGAAAAGGTGAAAGTTATGAAAAGAGGAATTGAAGTGTAAAGCATGCCACCAGCTTTCTCTCAATTTCAGATTAAAACAAAAACGACCAGTTGTATATATCGACTGGTGATTGGGTCAGACAGATCATTTTCCATTGTCCACATCTTTCAGCTTTAAATCTGCTGTAGATCAATAGTGCATTTGATTGGTTCTCAAGAAAAATAGATCAGATGCACTATCTGCCAGTCACGCCTGTGTGTGGCCTACTTTAAGGGAAATTGATGACAGGTATTGGAAGTCTAAACAGTATTTTAATCTCAGATATTGCTATTTTAATAGAAGGTATATAATAACTAAACAATCGCTTGGGGACTGTAATGCATGGTTAATTGCTAACGTGGTTAGAAACATAGGGTGTTGTTAGTTTTTTTTTGCCTGGTGAGATTTGGTTCACAGTTTTTTAAGTTGGGTCTCCTTGTTTGGCATTTCTGTTACCCTTTTTGGTTAGAACATTCCCTGTTTCCATGTGACTGCTTTCTTGTGTTGTTTAAAGGTATTTTCTGTTTTCACATTATTTTATTGTTGTTTTGCCTGCAGGAAACCATGTCCGTCAAGACAGTATGGAGCCTAGCGAGCTCTGGATGATGTATCTAACTGCAGATGTGGAGACCGACTAAAGACTCTGGAGCAGAGAGCTAAGGCAGCATCAGAGATGCTTGGCTCACTCCTTAGTGGGTACACCTAATTACATAGCTCCAGAGGTCCTACTATACGCAAAGGTATGAGTTGTACCTTTTACAATGTAATTCTTCTTAAAGGAGAAGTTTAGGCTCGAACACAATTTTCCTAACCAGAAGCTTGAATTGGTTGAGGGCTTGCAAGATAAAACATTCTGCTAATATTGTTAAATTAATAAATTTTATTGTTATGCAGGGTACACCAGCCTCTGTGACTGGTGGAGTGTTGGGGTTATTCTGTTTTGAAATGCTGGTTGGACAGCCACCTTTTCTTGCATCTAATCCAACAGAAACTCAGCTAAAAGTAGCAAAAGTGTTTCTTCTACATCTGCTTATATATGAGAAGAAGGATTTTATAGACTGTATATGTAAATTAATTTCCTTGTCAGTGGATATTTATGGGAAACAATATAATGCAGTAACTAAGTGCTCTCCAGCTCCCTCCCCTAGTCAGTGTCTCTGACACACTTTAGTTAATTTTAACAATGTTACCTCCCTCTGCCCCACTACCTTTTTTATTTTAACGGTTTATGAAAAGATTATATGCACTATATTTCTCCTTAAAAAATGGATTGTTTGAGGTGACAAATGTCAGCCGTTTGCAATTTGCCTGAGCATCCATAAAAATCACATATAAACAAGTCTATATATACAGGTTATATAGATTCAAACAGTGTAGCTAATAAGATTAGAAAGTTATATAACTGCATTCAAACTTTTCACTGTGCCAACCGTGAATCTTAAATAAACCTGATGATTTAATTTGATTTTTTTCACTAGGTAATAATTGGGAAAACACTCTTCACTTCCTTCCCAGATCAAGCTGAGCTCAGAGCAACGATCGATGATCACAAAGTTGTGCTGGCGGTGCAGAAAATCGGCTTGGAAGAAACGAGCAGATGAAATAAAGGAACATCCTTTCTTTAGCTTGATTGACTTTCCTCTGATATTCGCCGTCAACCAGCACCTTATGTCCAAAAATCAGCCCCCCCATGGATACTTCTAATTTTGACCCGTGTGAGGAGGAGAGCCCATGGAATGACAGCGGAGACAGCACTCTGACATCTGACACTCTCTCACATCCCGGGAATAAACACACAGAGCATGCTTTTTTACGAGTTCACGTTCCAAGGTTCTTTGATGATAACGGCCACCCTTTTCGTTGCCCCAAGCCTTCCAAATTAGAAACACGCCATCTAAAGACCGCAGGAATCTAAAAATGAAGCCATAGAAGCAGAAATCTGTCAGCCCGTTTATGTGTGACATGACAAAAGAGATGTCAGGCTCTTGGATCATCAATGGAATATACATAAGCAGTTGGTTTAATGAAGTTTATATGATGGGCGACATTTTTTTATGTTGTTGGTGAATGCGCATGTACTGACGTTTATCTTCCATATGACTCTAAACTTAAAAGAAGGGCTCAGTGTGTGTTTTGAAAACTAAACCTTATCCATAAAAAATAATGGAAAATTTTAAGTTCAAGATATTGGGGTGTTTTCGTTAATAGAATCACTTCAATATTGGTTTGTTTTATATGGTGAGAATTATGAGAAATTCGATTGGTCCCCCAGACGCATTAAATACAGCTTCAAAACATCAGCTCAATTTTGCAGCTAGAGCAATTGTGGTGTATAAAACAAAACTGCAAATACGTACACGTTTTTTGCTGCAGATGTACATTGTCGTTCGGAATGGTCATATAAACAGATCCTATTCAATCCTCTGTGGATTTTATGGCAAACACAAAAAATCCTTCCTGTTTGTACAGTTAATCTTGTGAAGATGAAGGCTTCCTGTTTGGACAGTGATCGACAAAATGATGCCTTTAAATTCCATTTAGGTATTGTGGTACCTATTGGTTCTGTTGCGTTGAGAAAGCTATTTTAATAGACTGTTTTGCCATCCTCAGCAATATTCTATATTTTTAAAGATAAAATGTCTATCCTTAGAAAGCACTTAATATTTTCTAATACCGTTGTTTTGTTTTTTGTTATGTTCTTTATAGAAATTTACCATTTACAAATCATGCTGCTGTTTCTTTTTATTTAACATTTGCTGTTCGCTGTGGCACTTAGTTGTCAAATTGTGGATATGAAAACGGGGCCCCCTGCCATAGTGTCTTTTATAAAATAAGGAAATATTATGGAATTATCTGTCAGTCAGTATATAGTATTATTTGCTAACCGAAAATGATTTTCCTGTAACAGGTTAACTATGAGCTATGGATATTATTTTGAAATCCAGCACGATACTCTGTACACCAACAGGTTTATTTCTCTCTTAAAAGGGGAATTTAAGTAGTAGACTTACAGGAGATTCAATAAAACTTCTTATTGTAAAAAAAATGGTGCTAATTTTTCCCCAACCAATCTGATCTTATTTAACATTTGAAAGCTAACATCTGATCGGTTGGGGCAAAATTAGCACCATTTTTAAGATCTTTTATTGAATCTCCCTGTTATATCTAGTTAACAAAGTTTGTCTGACTGTTAAGTCCAGGGGTCCTGAATCGATAACAGCAGCTGGCTAACTGACCAAATGTGTGCTTTGTCCAAAATGTGCTTTCCTATTTGTTGGTGGGCCGCTTGTGCACTCGCACAAGTGGGAAGAGCAAAGCGGCAGCTCCGTTCCTGTTGTGCAGAAAAATGTAAGAATGTTGGCCTTAGGGCTGTCCGTCTTCCTTTATTTAGATAAACTTCAGTTCCCTTTGACATTGCTAAACCTGTAACAATAGAGTGAGCACATTATTTTGTCCAGTTCTGCTGGGTGGTGTGGTAAAAAATAGGGAAGCTGGTATTTGGAAGGTAATTTACTCCGATCATTGAACAGCCTGTTGTGGGAAATAGTTTTGGTTGCTCTGTTGACAATAGTGATTTGCCTATTACCTAAGGAGGGAGTCCTTTTTTTTTTTTTTTAAGACAGTTTTATATGTCCATTTTGGCTGCTCAGAGATGGATATTAACCCTCTATTAAACCCTTGGCTGCAAAATAGCATAAATGTGAAAATACTGCAAAATGAGTCAGGCTTGTCATTTAATACTCTACTAGATAGAAAAAGCAACACACCCCTGCAAAATGCCGTATTTTGTTTAATAAGAAATACACTGAGATTATTTCTGTACGAACTTATCCCACCTTAATGGCAATGTTCTCGGCAATATTGAAAAGAAGAAAAGATTTATTGTACCAAAACCTGGTTACATTAAAAGTTTGAAAACCCCTTTTCATACTTTTTTGGTTTATTACAACCCCCCCCCCCTGAAATTATAATTCTCTTGAATACTTCCCTCACCCCTATGCACATATTGCTATGCAAAAGTAGGTGTGCATTGATAACAGTGCATCAGAGGAGTGACACAGCTGCGGGCGGATCATAGATAGGTTATTAGTAAGATCTTGGCTTAGAAGTTAATATGGAGATGGGAGCGTTTTAATGATGAGAGACCTTCATGTTTTGAATGTTCTTTGTGGACTATAGGTTTTTGAGTATGAGACCAAGAGGAATAATCCAACCGCAAAAACAAAAACTATTGAGCTTAATCAGCCACTTTCATTTCTGTCGGTGTATGGTAAATACTATTGAGAGGGCTGCATAGAATTGTTGGATTTTGAATGCAGCAAGTTCTTGCTATTGAAAGGGTCTGCACGCTAATGAATAATCCACGTTTTGGTATTTTTTCTTTTTTAGCTGTTTCTGGGTTGTTGTTTTTTTAACTTCTTTTTCCAAATGGCAATTCTGTAATCAGGTAAATAGGTTCGGACAGATTGTCTCTTCTTTATATTTTTTAATAAACAGAACCCTGTCATTTTGCAGGGTCTGCTGCATTTTTATATCCACTAGCATATAATAGAGATTTGTTTGCTTAATTTAGAGAATAAAGACTGTTTGGCTCGTTGGGTGCGGCTCGATGACTGAAAGGTATAGTTGCCTTATTTGCTGCATTTAAGGGGAAAGGCAAAAAGGCCTTGTTTAATGATAAAGTTTTCCCTGTATTCTTCATTTCAAAAACTGGTAAATTTTCAGTTACCTGCCCCTAACCCCAACTGATCTATTTTATTATTTCCATATATACTTTATTTTTGCATTACTAATCAATATTTAAAGGGAATGTCCAGCCTAAAATTAACTTACTTTTAAAATGCTTATTATCCCCCCAAACCTCACTTTCGTAAGTTCATATGTTTCAAAGATCCCCCAGAACTTACTTACCTGACCGGTCCCATGTCTTGCTGCTGACAGATGCTCCACCTGTTTGCAGCTGGCCTGACAGCCACGACCAGAAGTGAAGCGCTGTCCGCAGAGGTCACCTGTTCTGTTTTTGCTCGCAACAGCTCGAAACAGGAGCAGGGCCACGCGCTACACGGCGAGGGACCGGGTCAGGTGAGCAAGTTCTGGGGGAATCTTTGAAAGATATGAACCTTGCATGAGTGAGCTTTGGGGGAGGGGGG
>JAACNH010001598.1:0-66209 GCA_019447015.1 Hymenochirus boettgeri | reverse complement strand
GCAACGATGACATCACGCTCTGAGTCCTGGGTCTGAATTAAAGGAAAACAAAAGTAAAAATATCCCCCCTCCTTTGGCTTGTAACCAGGTTAAGGACTGAATCCACTAGATACTCCCCCCTGGCAGTACAGTAGGTACCCCCTCCCGTGGCCAAACCGGTTGCCTAGTGAAGGGGTGGGGCTCCTGCAGCTGGAGGTAAGTATTCGAAATAACTGCTGTACCCCCAAGGTGTGGATCTAGTGATTAAAGGCCCGTACACACCTGAGTTTGTGGGGCCCGACCCCTGATGGTGTTTGAATGGGCATTTCGTCCAACTATCAGTAAAATGTACCGGCATTCTTTCAGGCATCGTTGATAATCTTCCAAGTCGTAACAGCCATTCTAAACTCTTAAAGGCGTACACATGTATTATTTTGTGGACGAGGGACGACGCACATGACACACACATTGAATCGGTCAGCAAAGGACGGACTGAATGGCTGTTTTGAACGTGCGTCCATCCCTAAAGCAATCGTCGCCGAATTTGCCACTCATTGTGCATGTGCCTGCGGTCATCCTTGTCCACAAAATTGTTACAATCAGAACATGTATGTAATATAACTCATGTATCAATCTCAGGGCCCCATAGAGTAGGTTAGTTAGGACAACTATTTGGGTGATTAATTAGAATGGTGTTGTGGGGAACGGGTGTAAGAGGGGCCCAGTAACTTACCTAGCATGGGGCCTAGAAATTCAAATGGAGGTCCTGCCCAGGAGATTAAAGCTAATGTAGGAGGTGGGTACACACCAGTAGATATTTTCGGCTGACCGATGATTCACGGCACTTTCGGTCGGTCGGAAATATCTGTGGTGTGGGAAGGTTCCTATGGGGCCGCACGATTGGTCACGCGCACTGTTGGCCGCAGCCACTTTACCGCGACTGACAGTCATTTGATAATAGGTCCGTGTGTACCCAGCCTAAGTCTCAGGGTGTTCATTTGGTCCTATAGCCAAAAATGTATATAAAACCAAGAATGTGCTATACAGTCAACATTGTGGAATGAATGAAAGTCATCTAAAGAACCTTGTGATCAATAAGTCAGTCTGTGAAGGTTCTTCTCTACTTTATATTCCATAGTCAATTGCAAGTTCTATTACTGAAATGTATAAAGTTTTAGGAATATCTGTGGAATTCAGTTGGATTAACTGGACTTGAAATGTAGTTCTCAAAGACGTTTTGCTAATTGAGGCAGTTGGATGACTAGCGAATAGCCCAGTTGATCTAACCGAATGCCACGATAAACCATGACCTGAAAAAATCAGAACCTTTCAGGAACAACAGAAATCGCTTTACGTGGTGCAAAGTCACGAAGTGCGGAGACGCATAGGGTGTCAATCACGTAGAATTCTTATCGCAAGTAATAACATTGCTTAGCCCCAAAACCATGTTCACCGAAGGCTTTGAGGCAGAACCATTAATAGAAAGAAAGTGAGTGTAGGACTTCTATGAGACTTCTTGGGATCAGAACCTTCGTTCTCACATGGTGGCATTGGTGTAAAACGAATCCTATCCAAACAAAATCGATTCAGATGGAAGTATTGAAAGGTTTTGTAGGCATCTTCTCTAAGGCTTCATTAGCCTGTGGATAACAAGCTTTTTATGAAAGCCCATTCCTTGTTCCTTTGATAATTAGGTACGTGCGCTATTCTCCCTTTGTATCAAGTATTCCAGAGATAAGTTGCCGTCCTTTTTATTACCTCATTATCAGCCCCACTCGTGGTATTGACTTGCGATAAATAAAAGGCTGAGCGGGTCTCATTAAGAGTATAAATCTGTCACGCTCAGGTTATGGAGGTTTCCGGTGATTCATTAGGAGGGTATTTATGAATCCGGTAATAGGAGATTATTGCATTTTCACAGTGTTCATTGCTTTGTGTTTTTTGAGACTGATGCAGCTCAAGGAGATAGAATTTAGATTACGGTCCTTTGGTTTGGAACTCGTTATTGTTACACCTGACAATGGATTAGCATTTTTTTCTTACCCTTTAAAGTATCCTTTATTATTTACAGCATGGCCTTCCAAGTCTGTCTTCAGGGCTTAGGATTAATTAACGGGCTTTAAGCAGCACTGATGGTACTGACAAACTATTCGACCGACTTGATGATTTACCTTTGAGTGCAGATCTGAAAACTGAACATTTATCAGGCTAACCATTTGGCAGCCATATTGTCAAACTGGAAACTTTCATGTGATTGGCTAATAATGATAAATAGAAGTTATAAGAGTAATGGGTCACACTAATGCAGCCAATGGCTGATAGTATAGGCTAACTTGTTTGTGAGGAATCACTATGACATGGAGCAGGGAACGTTGACCTTGCTATGACTTTTTGTAACTAAGCTAGGTACAAACAGTACAGATTTCTGAAAGATACAGAAGGATCTGCCCCAAGATCCTGTCTGCCATCTTTCAAAGATCTGAATACACACAGTCCCGAGCGTTCTCCCTAGGGGAACGCTCGGACGTGTGTGTTTCCATCGGCCGCGTCTAGGACTCCCTATAGGAGTACTAGCGAGGCCGATGGAAATTTCGGCCTTTCCCGACGAGACGTACGGCCGACCTGATCGTTCGCGGCCGCGCGCTCGTTCGGAAACGAAGTACCACAGTAACTAAAGCCCCGATACGTACTGTGTTGCTGTACAGCTTTATATAGACTTTACCCAATATCATCATACATATCTGTTGTATTCAATTAGATACAACTGACTTGAAATGTCGTTGTTGAAGACTGTCGCTAGTCATATACGATGGCTTTCTCAATTCATAATGACTTGTACAAAGAATCGGTGGCACTTATGTACCTGGAAAATCACCAATTAGCACTATCACAGCCAGGTGTTAATGGCGTGATTAGATGTGGCTAAGAGGTGTTATAGGAGACGCCCAGAGTAAGGTGTAAAACGCATTGTACATTGCAGACAGTTGGTGTCGAACCCCCCCACCTCTAATTTAGGCTTGGTTTCTTTATTTCCTTATAAGGCCTCTTAACAACCCTCTCTCTTGACAGTTCACGTTCCTGTCGCCAGTATGTACATTACAATCTTCAAGGTATGTCCTTTATCCCTTAAGATGCAGATATCACTGCTGAGTCCTGACCCGAGGAATTGGCTCTTCTGTGGACTGGGCCTACTTTGATGCAGTTGCGTTTGTCCGTCCCCCACATACCCAATCAAGCATTCTTACTGCCTGCCTGCATAATATATGTCCGCTTCTTGTTTGTTTTGGTATTGGGCTCTTTCGGATGTCCAATTGCTGGCACAGTGTGTGCTCGGTTTAAGCAGCACAGGGATCGAGTGTTTGTTTTTGAAAAATTCTTCTTAATTTTCTGGGAGACACCTGCATAATAGGGGGATCCATGTTCTTCCCCTGTCTTGCTTTTCCCCTTCATTGTTGGTATTCATGTTATTTTTCTTTCCTTCTACTGTCTTTACAAAGGCCCAAGTTGGATATCACAAGTTAAGGGTCCTCTGAGAGTTTCATTCTTAGCAATTCGCCTCGTGCTAGTGGGGATGTTCTCGGCTCTCTGTGTTGCAGGTTCTGGATGACCCCCAGCTTGTGATCTAAAGGGTGGTGGGAGTCAGAATCAAATACTGTCTGGTGTGTGGGTTTTCTGTAAACCTCTACTTCCAGTTTAACCATTCTCCCTGAGTTCTACCAATCATCAAGAAAAGCCAGTTTGTTGTTTTGTACTTCTTCCTCTGTGAATTAATGTTTTTGGGTCTACCGCATAATGTGTTCTGTGAAAGCTTGTACTTCCTTCTGGGATTTTACCCGGTGTCATAACATATCTGAACCAGTGGCTGGGGTGTTATGCCCCTAAAGTATTAAGCGGCTTGGGTGTTTTTTACTCGGGCGTTCCTATGACACCTTCTTAGCCACTATCCTATCACCACCCTTAACACCTGGCTGGATATGCTTAATTGGGATTTTAACGGGTACATAAGTTGCCACAGATTACTTGTACAAGTCTATAGAATTGAGAACAGCCAGTCGGATGACTAGACGAAACGTCTTCAGAACTAATTTCCAATTCCAGTGATCTAATGAATAACAACAGATATACCATGACCGATGGGAAATTGAAACCCCTTCACAAGCGTCATTCAATACCTTTTCCACAATACCCAGTGTGTGTCCCATGAGACAAAGCAGATAGAATAATGAAATCAAAGGTGCTTTTAATTCCACTTGCGTGTAGCCTGTTAATAAAGCCTAGAGATACAGCCATCAATGGATTCCTGTAAAACCTTGAGTCCTCATGAAGGCTACTCACAATACAATGAGATCAGTAAAGAAGGGAATATCTGCTGGGTTAACCAATGGGGGTTTCATACGATTTTATACAACCAACAAAAAAGAAAATACAAAAAAAAAATGGACAAATAAGCACAGAACTAAACTTTCCACTTTTCCCACCTGGTACTTACTGCCCCTGAAAATCTCATTAGAATGTAAAACTCAAGAAACTAACTTCCCACTGTCTTACATGGAATATATCCTACAACACCAAACACAGACAGCACTTGCTAGAGATGCTTAGAAGGAAAGGGATTGTTATCCCCATCTGGCTGAAATGCCCAATAATCGCACAATTCTGGAATACCAGGCTAATCAGTCCTTCCTACATAGTCAACACAGTGTCCTCCCAACCAAACATGGATCAAGAGCAGTGCGTATGGATGAATTGCCTTCAAAACTAAAAGGCAAATAAAATAAATTTGTAACACAATGGACCCTATTCCGGGACTCTCAACAATATAAATATTCCGGGACTCTCAACAATATAAAGAGTTATTATAACCTGCCTACGAAATACCAACAAGGACATTTTAATATAATGCTAAACTATTAAACTTGGTAACAAACTGTATAGATAATAAGATAACAAATGTGGACCCAAGATAGTCCTTCCCTCCCCCTCTTTCCCATACCAACCCCTCACCCTGTCTTTAACTTTCTACCTAAAGTTAATTATTTAGACCTTTAAGAAACAAAAGGATATGACCCCAAATTGATGTATCAGTAGCTTTATTGGCGGACTCCGGTATAGACAATGTGACTCATGCCGGTGTATAGTACCATATGCAATTATGAGTACTGTTTGAACATTGATAAAATGTATGTCTACGTACCCTTTGGTTATTAATAAAATAAAGAATTATAAAAAAAAATTAAAAAAAAATGGTGTCCACCTGGTCACCTAGAACTCCGCCATCTGATGGAGGAAGTGTCAAACGTATTCCCTGAACAAAGGTACCCAAGGGGAGGAGCTAAATGTCCTTACGCAATTCAGTAGAATGTGGTTACCAAGCTGATATTGAAAGACTCAGACTATGACAGGACTGGCCAATGGGAATAGACACTTCTTGCATTTCATTGATCAAGTGTTGGGTTTGTCCTACCAAACTAGGAAAGTACCCTGAGTGAGTACCTTTATACAAACATAGAAAAGATTAAAACACTAGCTATGGTAAGTACAGGTGGCACTGTTATACCAGATAACCTAAGTTATGCGGGAATTTACAGGTGAGCCACGTTTACCAAGATTAACACTAGCTATGGTTAAGTACAGGTGAGACACTGTTTATACCAAGGTTAACAGAGTATGGTAAGTACAGGTGAAGCACTGTATACCCAAGATTTATCATCTTTAAGTAAGACATGTTAAATTCCTAGTATGGTAAGTACAGGTGAGCATACGGTATACCAAGATAAACACTAGTATGGTAAGTACAGGTGAGCATGTTATACCAAGATTAACACTAGTTATGGTAAGTTACAGGTGAGCAGTGTAACCAAGATTAACACTAGTTATGGTAAGTACAGGTGAGCACTGTTTATAATAACAAGTATGTGTAAGTCACTGTCCAGTACCCTATGGTAAGACAGGTGAGCACTGTTATACCAAGATTAACACTAGTTATGGTAAGACGGTGGCACTGTTATACACAGATTAACGAGTGTATGGTAAGTCAGGTGAGAACTGTTTATAACAAGATTTAACACTAGTTATAGGTAAGTTACAGGTGAGCACTGTTATACAAGATAACACTGTTATGGTAAGTACAGGTGAGAGACACTGTTATAACAAGATTAACACTTAGCTATGGGTAAGTACAGGTGAGGAACTGTATTACCAAGATTAACACTAGCTATGGTAAGTACAGGTGAGCGTTATCCAGATTAACACTAGTTGATGGTAAGTACAGGTGGGCATGTTTATACCAAGTAACAAGTAGTTATGGTAAGTACAGGTGAGCATGTATAACAAGGATTAACACTAGTTTGGTAAGTAGCAGTGAGCACTGATTATACCAAGATTAACACTAGGTTATGGTAAGTACAGGTGAGCACTGTTGCAAGTAAAACGTTTGGAATCAGGACATGTTATACCAAAGATTAACACTAGTATGGTAAGTACAGGTGAGCCACTGTTATACCAAGATTAACACTAGTTATGGTAAGTACAGGTGAGCACTGTTTATACCAAGATTAACACTATTTGGTAAGTACACGGCTGAAAGAACACTAGTGGTAACATGACATATACAATGATTAACACTAGTATAGGGTAAGTACAGGTGCGCATGTATCACAAGATTAACAACTAGTTGGTTAGTACAGTGTAAAGCCACGTTATCCAAGATTACACTAGTTGATGGTAAGAGTACGAGGTGAGCACTGTTATACCAAGATTAACAACTAGTTATGGTAAGTACAGGGTGAGCACGTTTATACCAAGGAAATTAACATCTAGTTATGGTAAGTACGGTGGCACTGTATAACAAGATTACCACTAGCATAATGGTAAGACAGGGAGCGCTGTTGTTATACAAGATTTAACTAGGTATGTTTGGTAAAGTACAGGTGAGCACTGTTATAACAAGATAACCCATAGCTATGGTAAGTACAGGTGAGGCACTGTTAACCAAGATAACATAGGTATGGTAAGTACAGGTGAGCACTGTTATAACAAGTTAACATAGTTATGGTAATGTAAGGTGAGCACTGTATACCAAGATTAACACTAGCTATTGGTAAGTACAGGGTGGCAATGTGTATACCAAGATTAACACTAGTTATGGTAAGTAGAGGTGAGCACTGTTCTACCAAGATTAACACCTAGTTATGGTAAGTTACAGGTGAGCACTGTTTATACCAAGATTAACACTAGTTATGGTAAAGTACAGGTGAAGCAACTTTTGTATATACCCAGATTAACACTAGTTATGGTAATTACAGGTGAGGCACTGTTTATACCAAGATTAACAACTAGTTATGGTAAGTACAGGTGAGCATGTGTTACCAAGGATTAACAACTAGTTATGGTAAAGTACAGGTGGCACTGTTATACCAAGTGTAAACACCAGTTATGGTAAGACAGGTTGGCCACTGTTATACCAAGATTAACACTAGCTATGGTAAGTACAGGGAGCATGTTATACCAAGATTAACACTAGTTTATGGTAAGTACAGGGGAGCCCCTGTTATACCAAGATTAACACGAGTTATGGTAAGAAATACAGGTGAGCACTGTTATACAAGATTAACACTAGTTATGGTAAGTACAGGTGAGCACTTTATACCAAGATTATAACACTAGTTATGGTAAGACAGGTGAGCACTGTTATACAAGATTAACACTGTTTGGAAGTACAGGTGAGCACTGTTATACCAGATTAACACTAGTTAGGTAAGTACATGTTGAGCCACTGTTATACCAGATGCAACACTAGTTATGATAAGACGAGTGTGAGCATGTTATTACCAAGATAACCACTAGCTATGGTAAGTTACAGTGGAGCACTGTCTATACCAAGATTACACTAGTTATGGTAAACAGGTGAGCACGTTATACCAAGATTGAACACTGTTATGGTAAGTACGGTGAGCACTGTTATACCAAATAACACTAGTTTTTTCGGGTAAGTAACAGGTAGCACTGTTATACCAGATTAACACTAGTTAGGGGAAAGTACAGGTGAGCACTGTTATACCAAAATTAACACTAGTTATGGTAAGTCAGGTGAGCAAGGTGTTATACCAAATTACATAGCTATGGTAAGTACAGGTGAGACGTTACCAAGATTAACACTAGTTATGGTAAGTCAGTGAGCCCATGCTATACCAAGATTAAACCTAGTTATGGGTAAGTAGCAGGTGAGCACATGTTTACCAAGATTAACACTAGTTAGATAATACAGGTGAGCACGCTGTTATTCCCAAGATTAACACTGTTGATGGGTAAGTACAGGTGAGCCACTGTTATACCAAAGATTAACAACTTGTTATGGTAAGTAAGGTGAGCACTGTTTTACAAGATGTAACCACTAGTTATGTAGTACAGGTGAGCACTGTATACCATAGGATAACACTAGCTATGGTAAGTACAGGGAGACGTTATACAAAGATTAACAAAACTAGCTATGTAAGTACAGTGGTGAGCACTTTGTTATAAAAAGATTAACACTAGTTATGGTAAGTACAGGTGGAGCACTGTTCTATACCAAGTATAACACCAGCTACGGTAAGTACAGGGTGCCCAAACCTTGGGTTATACAAAGTTAACACTAGCTTACGGTAAGTAAGGTGAGCACTGTATACCAAGATTAACAATAGCTACGGTAAGTACAGGTGTGCACTGTTATTCAAGATATACACCAGCTACGGTAAGTACAGGTGTGCACTGTGATACCAAGATGTACACTAGCTAAGCTTTTTCGTAAGTACAGGTGAGCACTGTTATACCAAGATTAACACCAGCTACGGTAAGTACAGAGTGAGCAGTGTATTACCAAGATTAACACAGCTACGGGGTAATACAGGTGAGCGTGTTATACCAAGATAACACTAGCTATGGTAAGTACAGGTGAGTCAACTGTTATAAAAGATAACACCAGCTTGGTAAAGTACAGGTGAGCACTGTTATTCCAAGATTAAACCAGCTACGGGAAGTTAACAGGTGTGCACTGTTATAACAAGATTAACAAAGCTACGGGAAAGTAACAGGTGAGCACTGTTATACAAGATGAAAACACCAGCTAAGTTAAGTACAGTGTGCACATGTTATAACAGAGTACACCAGCTATGGTAACGTACAGGTGACACTGTTATTCCCTAAGATTAACACCAGCTACGGTAAGTACAGGTGTGCACTGTTATAACAGATTAACACCAGCTACGGGTAAGTACAGTGAGCCCTGTTATACCAAGATAACACCACCAGTATGGTCAGTGACAGGGAGACATGTATACCCAAGATTAAACCAGCACATAAGCTACGTAAGTACAGTTGTGCACTGTTATATAAGATTTAACACAGCGACGGTAAGTACAGTGAGCACTGTTATTACCAAGAAAACACAGCACAGTAAGTACAGTTGGCACTGTTATATCAAGATTAACAACAGCCTACCGGTAATACAGCGTGGATGTCGCCACTTTATAACAAGATTAACACCAGCATGGGTAAGTACAGGTGAGCATGTTATATCAAGATTAACACCAGCTCCAAGGTAAGTACGGTGAGCACTGTATATAACAAGATTAACACAGCTATGGGTAAGTACAGGTGTCAATTATACTCGTGCAGTAATGACTGCATTTGGCAGTTAACTAACCTTTGTTAAAGCTCCTTATACCATATGTTCGTATTAGGTATAATCTTAAAGGGTAACTACAGACCCAAATAAACTAAGGCTATTCGAAAGATTACCCCCACTTCGTATAATCTTACATTTCGATCCCGTCCTCGCAGAAGTCCTCCTCTCTCTCTCTGCACGCAAGCTGTTACAAGTGCGCAAAGGAGCAGACTACTCGTAAACAGTGAGTGACATGGAAGCGAAAGGGATCGGGCAAGGGATCGGCTGGGTTGTACGTAGCTATATCCCAGCGTGGGAGCGTCTGAAAAAATGATTATCAAAAAAGTGGGCTTTTAGGGGTAATCTTCCGAATAGTTATCTGGCTGGGGTACCCTTAAACTGCAATATCCTTCAGTCACTAATTCATGAAGTTTGTTGGGAATCTAACATAAATTTTCCATTGGCTCAGGAAAGCGTTGGGAACAATTTCAGCAATGGCCTAATACATCTTACTGTGTAACGTTGTTCCAATACATTCTAAAGATGTCTGTATAGAAGGACACCTGCATAGCCGAGGCGGCCTGCTTTGTTAAATAGAGGGAGAGATTCTCCAGAAACGACCTCTCCGTTCACGCAGGGCAGTAACCCCCCCCCCCCCCCCCCCCCCCAGGAGATGCCAAGTAGTTACCGGGGTTATGGGAATAGATTTCTAATGTAGGTAGTTATGTAAATCAGAATGCGCCAAACAGTTTCTATAGAAGGACGTCAACTCGCCAGTTTCTATCTTTTATAAAGGGATTTATTTATAGGATGTAGACGTTTCATGAAAAAATAAAGAAATAAATAATTATGACGCAGCATATAATAATTCTGTTCCGGGGTCAGCGGTTCATCATTAACCTTGGAGAAGAAACTGGTGCGGTTGAAATCAATTGATATTTCTCCTTTCAGTAGTTTTCAGTATTAAAAACTCCTTAAAATGTAACGGTCATTCTAAGATTGGCTGGGGCAAGATGCTCAGATCTGTACTGGATCTGAATCACACCAGGGGCTGCGACTGTAAAGGACAATAGTGGACTTCACTTTATAGAACTTTACAACTGATCCGGTAATCATAGAGTTCCATTCTACCAAGACTCTTGTTGAGGTCAGTTTACACATTACAGGTCTAAGTTCTGAGATGTTTGACTGATAGGAACATTTGGCGTCTAATGATGGAATCCCCTTATTCCGGTGGAGTATTATAGCCCTGGAGCCCAAGGAGATGGCTGCAACCAGGGCTAGAGATGTCATAAAGTTCAGGTCCGTTTTTTTCGGACCCATTAAAGTCAACAGGGGAGTAAGTTCGAAAAGTCTGGATGATTCACAGATAAAATAACAAGGTAACTCACTGTAAATGGCTGTGGCACCTGGCAAATGGTCCGGGGAACATTTCACTGTCACCAAAAACATTATTAAAACACTTCTCAAACACGACCGGGCAATTGTCGGGTTTTGCGCAAGCTACATTTGAGGGTTACGGCCAATTCGAGGGTACTGAACGATACATTCGATGGTTACCGAAAACAGAACCATAAATTCGAGGGTTACCGAAATCAAATGATACTTTCGAGGATTACCAAAACAAAGGGTTAGCGAACGATAACATTCGAGAGTACAGAAAATCAAAGGCTACATTTGAGGGTACAGAAAATCGGATGCTACATTCGAGGGTTAGCGAACGATACATTCGAGGGTTAGCGAACGATACATTCTAGGTTAGCAAATGGCTCGTATATTCGATAATTAACGTTTTTTTGATAATCATCTAAAATTACAGCCGTAAGTCTGAAAAAACCTAACTAGTTCAAAACCCGTACTAGTTCAAGTTCGTCCGACTCATTAAGTTCGACTTGAAACTCGGGTTGAGTTCGGTTTGTGTCCATCACATGATGTCATCAAGAGCCTTCTCGAGAGGATTCCATGTCATGGATACCCCCTTGGGCCTATTTGTCTCTACACTAATGGCTCTGAGACAGTACTGTGTTGACCAATGTTAGACCAATTTTAGTGTTGGCAAATAATCCATCCAGGATTTACATTGAGTCTTATGAAAATGCTGCCCAAAAAATGAGAAATATAGGACAGAAATATTAATTACCTAAATGAACTGGCCACACCCAAACATGTGACAGTGGGAGAGACAAACGAAGCAACTGCAAACTGGCTTGGCAGTAAACTGCCAACTTTCACGGACCCCGTTAAAATCTGCTGATTCTCAGAGACTTTAAAAAGAAAAATGAATGTTCTTTCTTTCTTCCTGGTAAGAAGTAAATCCATCATGCGGGAGATGGAATTTTTCCATGACAGTAGAATAATAAACCACCACGGCCAGTAATCCAATGCACTAAATGCAATTTTATACATCTAAAAATCATACAGAGGATATAAACTTGTAACTAAAGAGGAGAAAAGTTATTATCAACAGAGGGAATAAACTCCATTGCGTTTGCCATTCAGCGCCAGTTAGGATTGACATTAAACTATAAAAGATATATGTATATGATGTGATGATGAGGTGTCTAAAAGTTCTTCCTTTAAGAATGGTGCTAATTTTGCCCCAACCAATCAGATTTTAGCTTTCAAATGTAATAACATCTGAATGGTTGGGGAAAAATTGCACCGTTCTTAAGGATAAACAGGTTATCAATAATAAGGTCTTATTGTAAAAATGGTGCTAATTTGCCCCAAACCATCAGATGTTAGTTTTCAAATATTAAATAAGATCTGATGGTTGGTGCAAGTTCGCACCATTTTTAACGATAAGAATTTTATTGAATCCCTGATTCTTATGGTTTGTGCAGTATATATCCCAGTCAATCATAGCAGTTTTTCGTCAATAAACCCCAAGTGTTTTATTATGAAATATTACCGTGAAATTTCCTTCTGTTCGTACATAATGAACATTTTGGTTTATTGTAGTTTTGGGTCTTGTACTTTGCTTTACGGACGGGTAAATCCGGCCTGGCGGAAATCCCTACACAGCTGATAGGACAAGTGTTTCCCCCCCCCTCCCACAAGTTAAGTGGCTTACTCAACAGCTTGATGAGATAATAAAACATTTGCGAATGATCCTTTTTATGCTGCGTCCCGTACAATGACAGATGCGCTTATTGACTTTGTCACGAAGTTTAGCTTTAAGGCAGCTGGAAGGGACCAAGTCACAGGACATTATCGTCATTGCTTGGGAAAGCAACGCGTGATTAGCTCTCTACGCAGCACAAGTCATATTAATATGTGACATTATTAATTACATTCTTTCGCCAGCTGCTAAAAGAAACTTCACTTTAAGTAGAGTTAACTAAAGCAGACACAAAATATTCCATAAAAGTATCTGTAACAATGCAAACTGTGCCACGGGCTTCTATCACCATAGAAGGAATCGATCAACATATTGGGCTGTGGAGAGAAAATTGGGTTAAAGGGCATGTCCACCCCCAAAACTAAAATCTAACCCCATACTGGCCCCACTGTGTAGTGTTCAAAATTCCTTACCTTTACATCTTGCTCCTATGGTCTCTGCAGTGCATGTTCAAAGTTCCAAAGAGTGAAGAGTAGGAGCTGTCAGTGAGTCACCTGGTCACTGCTACTTCCTTGTCCGCTGTGGGGTTCTCGGCATGCGCAGGGGGCCCTCCCTCCATCCCTCCCTAATGAGCTTGTTGCCTGGTGCCCTACCCTGCATGCAAAGTGAAACAGAGCACTATGCATCGAAGGAGTGTAAGTACATTCTGATATCTTTTTACCAAGCAAACCTGGCAGTTGGGGGTGGGTAGGGTGCCCTGCAGTAGACGAAAAGCTTTTTTATGTGGAGATACCTTTAAATTCATTAGAGGACACATCATCAGGATTGGAAAGGGCTAAAATAATAGAAAATTTCTGGGCCACTGCTATATCAGGAACACAGGTGGAATAATGCCTGGGGGGATTGGGTTATTCCACCAGTGTTTCTTTTCCTCTGTGGAATTGGGTGATTACACAGTGTCTCCTCTTTTCGTGTGATAAGCTGTTAAGGGAATGTTGTCTCAAAAAGTTAGAGTTAAATGAAAGCCTGAGTATTTCCTTTAAAGAGCGACATCACCTATGTCTGGAGTGTTAGAAATACATTGGGTGTATGATTAAACTTCTGCTCCAGTAGTGAGTGACATCACCTGAGTCGCCCACCATCCGCCACGGGGAGAGCATGCTCAGTAAGACTTAGGGCTAGGCCAAATGCTGCGTTTTTTTTGCGCATTGCCTTGCGTTTGCGATTGCGTTTTTACAAAATCATTGAACACGCGTCAACGCAAAAAACCGCACGTTTTCGGTGCGTTGCCAATTGCGTTTTGGGTCTGCAATTTTTAATCGCCAATCGCATGCGTTTTCATTACTTATGAAGAAAGCGCAAGCGCAAACGCTACATGCTATTGCGATGCATGCGTTTGAGTTGCAGTGTGGCGGCCCTAATGCTGGTGGAATCAGGAAGTCTTGGGGGGGGGGAATGACAGTTGAGAAGAGGAGCCTATTAATGCAGGCAGAGGCTGAGTCACATGACTACAAGCTGGTCACATGGCTAAAAACAGGAAGTGTTCAAGCAGGAAGTACCTGAACTTTTCCAGCATAAACTTCTTACAAATTTATATAGAGATGTGATTTAGGTTTTATTTTGAAGGTACATGGAAGGATTTTATATCATTACTTACTAGTTGGAAAAATTAGAGGCCACAGTTTCCTTTAAGTATGATACATGTTTGGTGATATATATGCAGTGAACATACAGGTTTTTGAATTTCTACGTCTGTCCCCCAGGTACTACACTGGATTGGTCAGCCTTTTTAAAGTTGTCCCAGGGTCGAACTACCAGGGGGAGCAAAAACAGCAGAGACAATGTGTTTTAGTAGGAACTTTCCTTTAACATGTAGGCTTTATTGGAAAAATGCTGGTGTTGGAAATAGTGCAATAATTCTGCCTCTGTAACCCGCTATATATTACTATTGCCTGATGACCTTGAGTCAAGCTGTGACTCTTCGCTTGCAGACAAGCTGATCCTGTCATAATAGTGTCGGTTTATTGTAGTAGCTTTCCTGTTTGTAGATATTCTCATGGTAATAGGATCAGCTTGGAAAGTTCACCTTTTTATAATACTTTTGTCAACGCCGCAGGCTGTTATCTTGTCGTCTCGCTGCTCCGTTTGGTTTCACCACTGTAGTGACTAGTCTTTAATTAGTGACAGGTTGGAGAGAAAGGTCTTTGCACCAGGAAGCAACACAACGACTAAGAAAGCATTAGTCTGGGCTCGCTGTTTTATTCTAATCCTTGAAATGAATGTATTTATTTTTGCAGCACGTTCCCTGTAATCAGTTTAGACGAATTGCGCGCATAAACCATAATTTAATGGATCATTGAAAAACCCTGGAATCTACCCGGTCACACATCAGTGTCCTTGGCGTGGTAGATAATGTAAAACAAGTTTTTAATGGATGGTTACAAATAAAGCATCGCTACTAGTGTATGGCCCAGTTCGCGGGGTTCCGAACCCGGATCCGCAGCGGATTTACCTTGTCCGCGAACGGCGCGATAATGCGGATTTCCGGTTTCCGCCTTCCGAACTTTCGCGACCGCGGTTTTCGTATTTTCGAAAAATACGGAAAATACGAGAAATCCTCGTAAATCGAAATTTCGCCGATTTTCAACTTTTTGGACGGAGCAAGCCACATTTTTGCGTACGTATTTTCGAAGAACGGATTTTGCCGAACTTTCTTTAATAGGTTTTAATGGGTCGTTCACGGTTTTTGAATTTTTTTGAAATTCGCTGATCCTTGAGCGGACGGATGTGCGAAGTTCGGACGTCTCTAATCGACAAAAAACAAACCTACATCGCAAATCCTGCAAAAGGGAACATTAAATTACCAGATGGAATCTTCCACGTGTGCGGCGACAGATTGCAAGCCCCCTTTAAGGTCAGTGAACAGAAACCTATTAATATGAAAAGTATATTCATATGAAATGCATCTGACAAAATTCACCAAACCGTCTAAGAATAAGTTTCTCTCCATAGGATTTCTTTCTTTTATTTCCTCTCTGGTGTGGAACGTGGATGTTCTGTCCTTGTGTGTCTGACTGAGTGAATTCGGTTTTGCTGAGGTTGTCTATAGAGAGTATATGTCAGAATATTCTGAGGAACTATGGTTTAAAATTACTGTCTGTGCTTCCGTCGTCATCTAAAGTCTCTGCAATGGGGACTGCACTAAATTATTGTAGGAAAAAAAGATGTGAAAAAGAAAAACCTCAGTACGAGTAATGACTTTCAAGGGACTTTGTTTATTATGAAGTCCTGTATTTTGTCACAAAACATGATTGTGACAAATGACTGCTTTTGACTACAAACTGAGAAGTGTCCACAAAACAGAAATGTCTCCTAATTTTTTTTTTTTTTGTAATTTGAATTTTGGGGCCAAATTGTGTGTGATGACGTTTCAGCCTCGGTGTGAAATTTGGGCTTTAAATTGGTTTGTAATTTAATGGTATTTCACGAACCCTCTAATAGCCATATCAGGGGCGGGCTACTTTCCCCCCCCCGGACAGAGCATAGGGTGCCCAGGCATGAGCACACGGGCCTTATCAATAATAAGTTCTTAATTTGCAGTAGCCAATCGTATTTACCAGTGTTTTCGAATTATAGTAGACCAGTTATGACGTAACATTATTGGTTAGATAAATTAACAAATTGTTATTTAGGAAAATTGTTGCAATTAAAATTAAAAAGATGGATTAAAATTTATTCATGACAGGGATGAATGAGCCACTTAAAGGATAACTAAAGCTCAAAATAACACCGTGTCGGAAGGCAAATACACCTTGTCCTAAAAGCCTTATTCTGTGGCCTTACCTCTCATTTTGAATGGTTGACTGGGAAATTTACTAACTAACATAGGGTTTGAGCTTCATTTCAGTGTCACAGTTTGTCAACTGACCATTTACACATGCTCAGTGCTAAGTTACTGCATAAAATGTGTATCAGATGCCTCGCCCACAGTAGTATCTAGCCATCTTTTACGAGAAGCTTACTCAAGTATCACTGATTGATGATTTGGTTGGGGTGTTTTCAGATTCTCAGTATGAAGCAACAGAATGATGGGTAAAGGAGCTCACCCTGTTTGAGGGTGGTTAAAGAAAAAGCTCCTTTCAAAACATTCTCTCATATCTGTTGGACATTATTCCTAGAGAAAATAAGTATTAGGTTATATCAAACCTGCACTGACCTAAGCAGATACAACACTAATACTCTAGAATGCAGAAAATAACTTGACAATGTTCCATACAGCTCAATAACTGATACTCCTCAAGGGGGCGTTCTTTGAATAATTAAAGCTCTTTTCCCCTACCATCCACCGACATTGTTCTCTTAAAATAAAGGTAGCAGGAGTTGTGTTCACCGGTTCACCGACACCCTTTAATTATTCAACACAAGGCATGCAGCTCAGACAAAAAAAAAAAGATAAATTAGTTGAATAAAACACTCAAGACCTTTTCCAATTTATCACCCTGTGGTTGCCTACGATGGACTACCCATGGGGATTCAATTTGAAAACCTTACTGAAGCACAGAACCTACTGGTTTAGAAGGAGGAGCATTAATTCAATGCTACAATGCAATTTCTTTTTTTTTTTTCTTTTTTTTTTTATTAAATCAGCAGTTGCAAATTTAACATATCCCTAAAGCTTTTTGTATTGTCATACATACAGTTGGAGTCTTTCCTGCCTTTTAATTAAGAAAAAGAAAGGTGTACGGGTTCTGTAAAAAGTATCTTGTTAATATTAGTTAATTCCGGCCCCCAATGTTAAAAATAAAAAATAAAAAAATGGCAGCTCTCAGGATTATTAAATATTTCAAGAGTTCCGAGAGTGTATTCCAGATTATTCCACGGGGAAACTAGTCATTTCATGTTTTAACATCAGAATTTTAATGGATTCCGAAAAACAGACTAAAAATAAAAAGAAAATAGATGTTGAAGAGAGTTGGACCCAAAAGTCTTATTCCTATTATTCATTCCAAGCTATAAATTTCATTACTTTGCTTTGGGGCAGAAATATATAAATTAAAGGGCAAGTCCATCCTCTCAATTAAAATATTGATATAAGCACCTTCCTTTAATGAGAGGGTGGAGATACCCTTGCCCCACTTTCTGAAGGGGCGCCAATTACTTTGAGATCATATAGCCAACCGCATACCTTATAGTCTCCATCTTGTATTAAAGATGGAACCCCCTAGTCCTGCTACAGAAGTGTAAATAACCACAGGTTGTTCAGTCTTTATCAAACCCAAATCTATTTGGAAACAGTTCAGGGGGTGTAGCTACCAGGGGGCAGGGGATGCGACCGACACCAGGGCTTGCCAAGAAGTCTATAATCCAAAGCCCCAGTTTCTTTTTATTGTTACTTTCACCGACCTCCAACGCTAAGGATCACAATTTACAACCACAAATCCTCTGCTCTGTTGCAAGCTTGTTCCGAGAGCGCCCAGGCTAGAGCGTGGCTAACAACTGTCAATCAGCAGTGGGGTAGCTCAGACTTAGGGCCCTGATGGCAAAATTGGGCATGGGCGCCCCAACACGCTGCAAACACAAATCGGCACTGCAAAATACTATAGGTAAAATGCTTTGTATAACCGCTGGTAAAATAGTAGCACAAAGACTGGTTTAAATGCTTGGCCACACAGACACCGGTTAAATGCTTGGCACACAGACATGTATAACGGCTGGGAAACTAACACCGCACTCAGCAGACACTGGTTAAATGCTTGGCACCACAGACAATGGTAAAAATGCTTTGATACAGACCATGGTAAAACAGTTGGCACACAGACTGGTAGTTTTGGAACCTTAGCACAAATGGGGCCCCTTCTTGGCCAAGGCCCTGTGCGATCACATCCTGCACCTCTGGTAGCTACAGCCCTGGTTACCAGAAAGCAGAGAGTAGACCGGCAAGGGATCGTGGTTGCGTAAGTTGTAATTGGCTCAGGTTCAGGTTGAAATTAAGAATATAATGAAACTGTGTTTTGGGGGAGGGGTGTTCCTTCAGGTATTTAAAGGTTTTTTTAGGATGGAGTTACCCTTTAAATAATCATGTTAATGGAAAATAAAAGTTGGCCCTATGGACTTAAACAACATTTCCCAGCAAAATCTCAGTTTACAATAAATTGCACAACAAACCAGGAGAAATGACCTTGTAAAGCTTATACAGATGACAGCATTGTACCTTCTGGGGGGGATAATTACTGGTTTATCAGTAATTCAAACCCCCCAATGCAAACTTGACTCCACCGTAGAGCAGATCGTGATCTTTCCCCTAGACGTTCTGTTTAACAAAGTCATTTCTCATCTTTCGAAACAAACTCCGCCAAGCAAAAAAATAAAATAACCCATATCATTCCCCCGTTGCTTGTGTATATTTCCTACTTTTCATGCAGACGGCAGTTTGAACGGGGGGGTTAGCAGTTTGTACGGGGGGGGTTTAAAGTACAAGATGAGATGCAGTTTCTGAATTGTTGATAGAATTTGATTTTCGAGGAAGAAACAGATTTATCGCGGTTGTACGGACTGTTTTAATACAGATAAAGAATCTTCCCTTTACACCGGAGAAGGGATGTTTCTGTTGTTTTTTTTTTCCTTTGTTTACGTCCTCGTTTTTCCCCGAATGATTTTGACTTGTCTTTGAAATTCATTTCTAAAATGATGAATAGAAACTATTTCCACGGTTATATTTTAGAATAAAATATGAATTTCGGTGCCTGGGAGGACATTGGAATGGTTGTTTCTTTATCATCCGAGAGAATGCTGCTGGTCTTTAATTGAACTAATCTCACGGCACCGCTGCCGATCCAGAGTTTCCTGCACGATCGAGGTCAGCTTAAACCCCCTCTCTCTCATAGGCAGTGGGCGTGACAGATTCTAAGGTTAAACATCACATTGAGGTGAGAGGTGATGAACTGACAAGGTTGGAAAGTACCCGACCACCTCTAATTTTGTTTCTGTTTCCCATTAAAACAGCATGGCACCAATCTTGTTTACTGGCGGTGAAGGGGTGTCTAAATATTTTCATTTCTATATAATGTTGCTTCTTTGTGAATACTGTAAACTCTTAGAAAGGCCAAGGATATGTCACTATAATAAAGAGATTCTTAGACATAACCAAAATAGTTTGACCCTCTATATTTGATATTTATCAGGGAAGTAGGAGACTTTACTCCTACCTTCCATTTTGCATCATATACCCCCCCCCCCCCGTGCAGTTCTTGGAAAGTCATTGTACAGAGCAGTACAATGCTCCCCCCTGCCAGCCCCTTCCTCATTTTGTTAGTGCACACGCAAAATTGGTAGGTAGGGGGCAGGAGACAGAGGTAGGGTCACAATGGCTCGGAAGTTTAGTTATTTGTTAAAGTAAACTGCTGTAAGTGACTTCTATTTGTTTTTCACATAATGACTGTGAAACAATACCGTAGTTCTCTGTGCGTGACACAATGTCATAAAGGCAGCACGGGGGCAGCACGGGCCATCAACCCCTTTAATTAATATTTAGCAGCCATGCCTGCGTCCTCGATTGGTGATGAAAGATGCGCAAGTTCATGTTTTCCCTTTAATCTAAACTGCTAAGTGACATTAAATAAGACGGTGCCCTTGAACTGCAGGGATTGCTTTTAATTTCATGGAATAATGAGCGATCAGAAAGCCAGGATGCGGAAGAGACACATGGGATTCTTCGCTCGTAGAACCGCTTAGTGGGAAGAAACGGGGTGGGTCGCTCAATACAGGAAGCGCAAACACACATACAGGCTCATTTACCCAGAGCACTGCCGCTTGGGTAAAAGTCCTGTTTGCGATTTAATATCGCGTTTGCAAATGTGGGTAACAATCCCAGTAGGCGTTAAAAATCCTGCGTAAAATGAGCGCAAACGTGAATATTAAATACGAGCGTTGGATGCGCGGGTGATTGTTTTCGTCACGCTAATATGAGTTAAAGTCGCGCTAAGCGGTTAGCGAACCAGTTAGCGTGGACTTTAACTCCCTATATGCCCAGCGGAGTCTGGGTTTAAAGTAGCCCATAGGTTTGATGTAATAGGCAGGATGAATTCATTTTTCTGCGTTTAAATCGTGCGGTTTATGGAGGATGATTACCATCAAACCGTGATAGCCTGTTTGTTCGATCCAGATGAACAGACCACAAAACTGATACGCAGGAATATGACCTTTACACACATCAGGTGATATATTGACCAATCCAAGACGTAGAAGTCGCCAGGATAATGGCTTCGTGTATGGTACACTGTATTTCGGCCGAAATGGCTGCTCATTGGAAATCGGCCCAGCGGATCCTAACGTATCCTCTGAACGACGGTCCGTTGTGGCGATAAAAGTAAGTGGCCCATACAAGGGCCGATTATCTCCGTATGGCTGTCGTACACATTTACCTTTTTACATTTGACCGGTAAACGCCCCACACCATGAAAGTAGACAATCTCTCCTTAGCATTTATAAAATGACAAATGTCTCCTTCACGTTTGTGTTTAATGGCCCCTAACCTGTCTTTATCTTTGAAGCAGGTGTTTGGGGCGGTATAATAACCGGCTTTGTAGAAGAACTAATCTGTTTAGGTGCAGACATAGTGTCGGTCTGTTCAATCCATGTCTAAATATGGATGGTTTACCTGTCTGCATTACAGATGTTGGCAAAAAACTAAGAATCCACGCATGAGAGCCAGTGATGTGGGATTGTAAATTCCCCAATAGATAGAGAAATCTATTGATGACTCCAGCGCAATCGGAAAGTATCCCTGGCTCAACCAGATCTACAGTATATGTATTAATACCAGTAGTTCTCAATATATTATATAGTATCCCGTACCAACCAGAAACTACAGTATAGTAGTTAATCCAGTAATTCTCAATATTATATAGTGTCCTGTACAACCAGAAATACAGTATATGATTAATACAAGTAATTCTCAATATTTATAGTGTCCCTGTACCAACCAGAAACTACAGTATATGTATTAATACCAGTAGTTTTCATATTATATAGTATCCCTGTACCAACCAGAACTACAGTATATGTATAATACCAGTAGTCTCATTATATATAGTGCCCCTGTACCAACCAGAACTACAGTAGATGTATTAATACCAGTAATTCTCATTATAATAGTATCCCCGTACCAACCAGAACTACATTATATGTATTCATACCAGTAATCTCAATATTATATAGTATCCCTGTACCAACATAACTACAGTATATGTATTAATACCAGTAATTCTCAATATTTATTAGTATCCACTGTACCAACACACTACAGTTATGTATTAATACCAGTAATTCTCAATATTATATAGGATCCCCATACCAACACAGAACTACATTATATGTATTAATACCAGTCATTCTCAATATTATATAGTGTCCGTACCAACAGAACTACAGTTATGTATTAATACCAGTAATTCTCCATATTATATAGTATCCCCGTACCAACCAAAACTACAGTATATGTATTAATACCAGTAATTCTCAATATTTCTTAGTTTTCTAGACTTATTACAGCCCATTTTTAAAGCTATTTAATGAACTTGCCAAACCACATACTTCGGAAGACAGTTCCACAGTGTCACCGTTCTCACTGTCAAAGAAACCTTTCCTAACGAAGATGAAACTTCTTTTCTTCCAACCTTAAAGGATGTCCACGTGTCCTTGATATGACTATTAGTAAACAATGCACCAGAGAGTTCATTGTATGGCCCATTAATATATTTGTATAAGGTTATCCTATCCCCATGCAAACATCGCTTCTCCAATGTAAACAGCCCTAACTTGTCTAGTCTGCCTGCATATTTAAGCTAAGTTAAGTAAGTATAACAGTTGATACAAACTAAACCACTAGGTACTCACTCAGTACAAGAATTGTGGAAGCACTCCAATTAGGGCTAATTCACAACTAACATTTAGCGGAAGTGCCACTGATCTGTCAAAACATTTATACAAACATAAAAGATAATCAATGCAAAATCCTAGGCCCCATACAATATCATATATCTGCACACTGGCATACTTTATAACAAAGGGGTTTAGTATACATTACTGTGATCACATGAATGAAGAAGCCTTCCAACCCCCAAGGTAACCCCAGTCTGGAAGCCAAAGGCTGAGGGGGAAGGAGGAGAGCCGTGTATATGGATCCGTGTGTAAGAATGAGAAATGCCAAAGTTTGCTAATCGAATTGAAGTAAAGAAATTGAAAGGTAGGACGTTAGGACCTTCCAGACTGGGGTTACCTTGACGTGGTTGGAAGGCTTTCATTCATGTGATGGACAGTAATGTATACTAAAACCCTTTGTTATAAAGTATGTCCGTGTGCAATATATGCTAATTGTATGGCCTAGGAATGTGCCATTGATTATCTTTTTCTATGTTTAGTAATGTATGCCAGTTGTGCAGATAATACTATATTGGTATGGGGCCTAGGAATGTGCATTGATTATCTTTCTATGTTTATAATGTATGCCAGTGTGCAGATAATATGATATTGTATGGGGCCTAGGAATGTGCATTGATTATCTTTTCTATGTTTATAATGTATGCCAGTGTGCAGATAATATGATATTGTGTGGGGCCTAGGAATGTGCATTGATTATCTTTTCTTTGTTTATAATGTATGCCAGTGTGCAGATAATAGTATATTGTATGGGGCCTAGGAATGTGCATTGATAATCTTTTCTATGTTTATAATGTATGCCAGTGTGCAGATAATAGTATATTGTATGGGGCCCAGGAATGTGTACTGATTATCTTTTCTATGTTTGTATAAAGGTACTCACTCAGGGTACTTTCCTAAATCAGTACCACTTCTCTGGGCCCCCATACAATACTATATTCTGCACACTGGCATACATTATAAACATAGAAAAGATTATCAGAACACATTCTAGCCCCATACAATATACTATTATCTGCACACTGGCATACATTATAACAAAGAAAGATAATCACTGCACATTCCTAGGCCCACACAATTCATATTATCTGCACCTGGCATACATTATAAACATAGAAAAGATATCAATGCACATTCCTAGGCCCCAACAATATCATATTATCTGCACACTGGCATACATTATAACATAGAAAGATAATCAATGCACATTCCTAGGCCCATACAATATATATTATCTGCACACTGGCATACATTATAAACATAGAAAAGATAATCAATGGCACATTCCTAGGCCCATACAATTAGCATATTATCTGCACACTGACATACTTTAAACAAAGGGGTTTTATATACATTACTGTCATCACATGAATGAAAAGCCTTCCAACCACGTCAAGGTAACCCCAGTCTGGAAGGTCCTAACGTCCTAACCTTTCAATTTCTTTACTTCAATACGATTAGCAAACTTTGGCATTTCTCATTCTTACACACTGGATCCATATAACAGGCTCTCCCCTTCCCCCTCAGCCTATGGCTTCCAGACTGGGGTTACCTTGGTGGTGTGGAAGGCTTCTTCATTCATGTGATCACAGTATGATGACTAAAACCCTTTGTTTATAAAGTATGCCAGTGTGCAGATATATGATATTGTATGGGGCCTAGAATTGATTGATTATTTCTTTTATATGTTTGTATAAATGTTTTGACCAGATCAGTGGCACTTCCGCTAAATGTTAGTTGTGAATTAGCCCTAATTGGAGTGCTTCCACAATTCTTGTACCGATGAGTACCTATTGGTTTAGTTTGTATCAACGTTATACTTACTTAACTTAGCTTAAATATGCAGGCAGAGCTAGACAAGTTAGGGCTGTTTACATTGGAGAAGCGATGTTTGCAGGGGATAGATAACCTTATACAATATATTAATGGGCATACAATGAACTCTCTGGTGATTGTTTACTAATGGTCATATCAGAGGGACACGTGGACATCCTTTAAGGTTGGAAAAAAGAAGTTTTCATCTTCGTTAGGAAAGGTTTCTTACAGTGAGAAGGTGACACTGTGGAACTGTCTTCCAGAAGATTGTGGTTATGGCAAGTTCATTAAATAGCTTTAAAAATGGGCTGAATAAGTCTAGAAAACTAAGAAATATGAGAATTACTGGTATAATACATATACTGGTAGTTTTGGTTGGTACGGGATACTATATAATATGGAGAATTACTGGTATTAATACATATACTGTAGTTCTGTTGTAGGACACTATATAATATTGAGAATCTGGTATTAATAATATATTAGTTCTGGTTGGTATGGGGATCTATATAATTAGAGAATTACTGGTATTAATACATAACTGTAGTTAGGTTGGTACAGTGGATACTATATAATATTGAGAATTACTGGTATTAATACATATACTGTAGTTAGTGTTGGTACAGGGATACTATAATAATATTGAGAATTACTGGTATTAATACTATAATGTAGTATCTGGTTGGTACGGGATACTATATATAATGAGAATTACTGTATTAATACATATACTGTAGTTCTGGTTGGTACAGGGGCACTATATATAATGAGAAACTACTGGTATTATACATATACTGTAGTTCTGGTTGGTACAGGGAGTACTATATAATACTGAGAACTACTGGTATTAATACATATACTGTAGTTCTCTGGTTGGTACAGGGACACTATATAATATTGAGAATTACTTGTATATACATATACTGTAGTTCTGGTTGGTACAGGGACACTATATAAGATGAGGAATTACTGGATTATACTACATATACGGTAGTTTCTGGTTGGTACGGGATACTATATAATATTGAGAACTACTGGTATTTATACTACATATACTGTAGATTGGTTGATCCAGGGATACTTTCCGATTGCGCTTGGAGTCATCAATAGATTTCTCTATCTATTGGGACTTACAAATCCCACATCACTGGCTGCTCAATGTCTGGGGAGTTCTAGTTTTGCCAACATCTGTAATGCAGACAGGTTTAAACCATCCATATTTAGACAATGGAGTGAACAGACGACACTATGCTGCACCTAAACAGATTAGTTCTTCTACAAAGCGGGTATTATCACCCCCGAAACGACACTGCTTCAAAGATAAAACATTAGGGGCCATTAAACACAAACCGTTGAAGGAGACATTTGTCCATTTGTATAAATGCTAAGGAGAGATTGTCTACATTTCATGGGTGGGGCGTTACCGGCAAAGAAAAAGGTTAATGTAGCGACAGCCATTACGGGACGACTAATCGGCCCTGTATGGCACTCTACTTTTATCGCCAAAAGGCCTTCGTTCAGAGATCGTTAGGATCCGCTGGGCCGATTTTACAATGAGCAGCCATTTCGGCGAGTTAAAGTGACCATACACGAGAAGATATCTGCCGAACTTTCTACGGAACTTGGAATTGGTCAATATCTCACCTGATGTGTGTAAAGGTCGATATTCCTGCGTATCAGTGTTTGTGGGCGTGTTCATCTGGATCAACAAACAGGCTATCAGGTTTGATGGTAAATCATCCTCAATAAACCGCACGATTAAACGCAAGAAAAATGAATTACCTCATCTGCCTATTACACAAACCCTATGGGCCTCATTTACCCAGACTCGCTGGGCCAAATATATGGAGTTAAAGTCCACGCCTAACTGGTCGCTACCGCTTAGCGCGAGTTAATCCAATTAGCGTTACGAAAACAATCACTCCGCGCATCCAACGCTCGTATTTAATATCACTGTTTAGCGCTATTTTAGCGCAGGATTTTTAACGCCTACTGGGATTGAACCCACATTTGCAAATCGCGATTTATTAAATCGCAAAACAGGACTTTTACCCATAGCGGGCAGTGCTCTGGGTAAATGAGCCTGTATGTGTGTTTGCGCTTCCTGTATTGAGCGACGCCCCCGCCTTTCTTCCCACTAAGCGGTTTTCTACGAGCGAAGAATCCCATGTTCTCTTCCGCATGCCTGGCTTTCTGATCGCTCATTATTCCATGAAATTAAAAGCAATCCCTGCAGTTCAAGGGCACCGTCTTATTTAAATGTCACTTAGCAGTTTAGATTAAAGGGAAACGAGGAACTTGCGCATCTTTCATCACCAATACGATGGGACGCAGGCTATGGCTGCTAAATATTAATTAAAGGGGTTGATGGCCCGTGCTGCCCCCGTGCTGCCTTTATGACAGGGTTATTGCACACAGAGAACTACGGTATTGTTTCACAGTCATTATGTGAAAAACAAATAGAAGTCACTTACAGCATGTATTACTTTAAAAATAACTAAACTCCGAGCCATTGTGACCCTACCTCTGTCTCCTGCCCCTACCTACCGATTTGCGTGTGCACTAACAAAATGAGGAAGGGGCTGGCAGGGGGGGAGCATGTCTGCTGTCTGTAACAATGCGTTTCCAAGAACTGACCGGGGGGGGGGGGGGTATATGATGCAAAATGGAGGTAGGAGTAAAGTCTCCTACTTCCCTGATAAATATGCAAATATAGAGGGCAACTATTTTGGTTATGTCTAAGAATCTCTCTTATTATAGTGACATATCCTTGGCCTTTCTAAGAGATTTACGTATTCACAAAGAAGCAACATTATATAGAAATGAAAATATTTAGACACCCCTTCACCGCCAGTAAACAAGATTGGTGCCATGCTGTTTTAATGGGAAACAGAAGACAAATTAGAGTGGTCGGGTACTTTCCAACCTTGTCAGTTCATCACCTCTCACCTCAATGTGATGTTTAACCTTGAGAATCTGTCACGCCCACTGCCTATGAGAGAGAGGGGGTTTAAGCTGACTCGTATCGTGCAGGAAACTCTGGATCGGCCAGCGGTGCCGTGAGATTAGTTCAATTAAAGACCAGCAGCATTCTCTCGGAGTGATAAAGAAACAAACATTCCAATGTCCTCCCAGGCACCGAAATTCATATTTTATTCTAAAAATATAACCGTGAAATAGTTTCTATTCATCATTTTAGAAATGATTTCAAAGACAAGTTCAAAATCATTCGAGGAAAAACGAGGACGAAACTAAAAGGAAAAAAAAACAACAAAGAAACATCCCTCTCCAGGTGTAAAGGGAAGATTCTTTATCTGTTATTAAACAGTCCGTACACCGCGATAAATCTGTTTCTTCCTCTGAAAATCAAATTCTATCAAATTCAGAAACTGCATCTCATCTTGTACTTTTAAACCCCCCCGTACAAACTGCTAACCCCCCCGTTCAAACTGCCGTCTGCATGAAAAGTAGGAAATATACACAAGCAACGCGGGGAATGATATGGTTATTTTATTTTTTTGCTTGGCGGAGTTTGTTTCGAAAGATGAGAAATGACTTTGTTAAACAGAACGTCTAGGGGAAAGATCACGATCTGCTCTACGGTGGAGTCAGTTTGAATGGGGGGTTTGAATTAACTGATAACCAGTGTAATTAATCCCCCCGAAAGGTACAATGCTGTCATCTGTATAAGCTTTACAAAGGTCATTTCTCCTGGTTTGTTGTGCAATTTATTGTAAACTGAGATTTTGCTGGGAAAGTGTTGTTTAAAGTCCATAGGGCCACTTTTATTTTCCATTAACATGATTTATTTTAAAGGGTAACTCCATCTAAAAAAACCTTTAAATATCCTGAAGGAACACCCCTCCCCCAAAACACAGTTCATTATATTCTTAATTTCACCTGACCTGAGCAATTACAACTTACGCAACCACGATCCCTTGCCGGTCTACTCTCTGCTTTCTGGTAACCAGGGCGTAGCTACCAGGGTGCGGGATGTGATCGCACAGGGCCCTTGGCCAAGAAGGGGCCCCATTTGTGCTAAGGTTTCAAAACTACCAGTCTGGTGCCAACTGTTTTACCATGGTCTGTTATCAAAGCATTTTTACCATTGTCTGTGGTGCCAAGCATTAACCAGTGTCTGCTGAGTGCGGTGTTAGTTTCCCAGCCAGTTATCATGTCTGTGTGCCAAGCATTTAACCGGTGTCTGTGTGCCAAGCATTTAAACCAGTCTTTGTGCTACTATTTTACCAGCGGTTATACAAAGCATTTACCTATGATTATTTGCAGTGCCGATTGTGTTGCAGGGTGTTGGGGCGCCATGCCCAAATTTTGCCATCAGGGCCCTAAGTCTGAGCTACCCCACTGCTGATTGAGCAGTATGAGCCGCTCTAGTCCGTGGGCGCTCTCGGAACAAGCTTGCAACTGAGCAGAGATATTGTGGTTGTAAATTGTGATCCTTAGCGTGGAGGGTCAGGTGAAAGTAACAATAAAAAGAAACTGGGCTTTGGATTATAGACTTCTTGGCCAAGGGCCCTGGTGCGGTCGCATCCCCTGCCCCCCTGGTAGCTCACCCCTGAAGTTTCCAAATAGATTTGGGTTTGATAAAGACTGAACAACCGTGGTTATTTACACTTCTGTAGCAGGACTAGGGGGTTCCAATCTTTAATACAAGATGGAGACTATAAGGTATGCGGTTGGCTATATGATAATCAAAGTAATTGGCGCCCCTTCAGAAAGTGGGGCAAGGGTATCTCCACCCTCTCATTAAAGGAAGGTGCTTATATCAATATTTTAATGAGAGGATGGACTTGCCCTTTAATTTAATATTTCTGCCCCAAGCAAAGTATGAAATTTATAAGCTTGGAATGAATAATAGGAATAAGACTTTTGGGTCCAACTCTCTTTCAACATCTATTTTCTTTTTATTTTTAGTCTGTTTTTCGCAATCCAATTAAAATTCTGATGTTAAAACATGAAATGACTAGTTCCCCGTGGAATAATCTGGAATAACTGTCGGAACTCTTGAATATTTAATATCCTGGAGGCTGCCATTTTTTTATTTTTTATTTTTAACATTGGGGCCGGGATTAACTAATATTAACAAGATACTTTTTACAGAACCCGTAAACACCTTTCTTTTTCTTATTAAAAGGCAAGGAAAGACTCCAACTGTATGTATGACAATACAAAAAGCTTTAGGGATATGTTAAATTGCCAACTGCTGATTTAAAAAAAAAAAAAAGAGAAAAAAAACAAAGAAGACATTCGTAGCATTGAATTAATGCTCTCTCACTTGCTAAAACAGTAGGTTCTGTGCTTCGTAAGGTTTTCAAATTGAATCCCCATGGGTAGTCCCATCAGTAGGCAACCACAGGTGATAAAATTGGAAAGGTCTTGAGTGTTTTATTCAACTAATTTATCTTTTTTTTTTTGTCTGAGCTGCATGCCTGTGTGAATAATTAAGGGTGTCGGTGAACGGTGAACAAGCTCCTGCTACCTTTATTTTAAGAGAACAATGTAGGGTGGAGGTAGGGGAAAAAGAGCTTTAATTATTGCAAAGAACGCCCCCTTGGGAGTATCAGTTATTGAGCTGTATGGCATTGTCAAGTTATTTTCTGCATTCTAGAGTAATTAGTGTTGTATCTGCTTAATGGTCAGTGCAGGTTTGATATAACCTAATACTTTATTTTCTCTAGGAATATGTCCAACAGATATGAGAATGTTTTGAAAGGAGCTTTTTCTTTAACACCCCCAAACAGGGTGAGCGACTTTACCCATCTTCTGTTGCGTTCATACTGAGAATCTGAAAACACCCCAACCAAAATCATCAATCATGTGATACTTGAGTATGCTTCTCTAGTAAAGATGGCTAGATACTACTGTGGGCGAGGCATCTATAACACATTTATGCAGTAACTTAGCACTGAGCATGTGTAAAATGGTCAGTTGACCAACTGTGACACTGGAAAATGAAGCTCAAACCCTATGTTAGTTAGGTAAATTTCCCAGTACAATCCAAAATGAGAGGTAAGGCACAGAATAAGGCTTTTAGGACAAGTGTATTTGCCTTCCGACACGGTGTTATTTTTGAGTGCTTTAGTTATCCTTTAAGTGGCTCATTCATCCCTGTCATTGAATAAAGTTTTAATCCACATATATTTTAATTTTTAATTGCAACAATTTTCCTAAATAACAATTTGTTAATTTATCTAAACAATAGATGTTCGTCATAACTGGTCTACTATAATTCGAAAACATCTGGTAAATACGATTGGCTACTGCAAATTAAGAACATTATTATTGATAAGGCCCGTGTGCTCATGCTGGGCACCCTATGCTCTGTCGGGGGGGGGGAAAGTAGCCCCGCCCCTGATATGGCTAGTAGAGGGTTCGTGAAATACCATTAAATTACAAACCAATTTAAAGCCCAAATTTCACACCGAGGCTGAAACTGTCATCACAACAATTTGGCCCCAAAATTCAAATTACAAAAAAAAAAAAAATTAGGAGACATTTCTGTTTTGTGGACACTTCTCAGTTTTGTAGTCAAAAGCAGTCATTTTGTCACAAATCGTTTTGTGACAAAATACAGGACTTCATAATAAACAGAATCCCTTGAAAGTCATTACATCTGTACTGGAGGTTTTTCTTTTTCACATCTTTTTTTCCTACAAATTTAGTGCGTCCCCATTGCAGAGACTTTAGATGACGACGGAAGCACAGAGTAATTTTAACCATAGTTCTCAGATAGTTCTGACATATACTCTCTAGAACAACATCAGCAAAACCGAATTCACTCAGTCAGACACACAAGGACAGAACATCACGTTCCACACCAGAGAGGAAATAAAAAGAAGAAAATCCTATGAGAGAACTTATTCTTAGACGGTTTGGTGAATTTTGTCAGATGCATTTCATATGAAGTATATTTTCATATTACAAGGTTTCTGTTCACTGACCTTAAAGGGGCCTTGCAATCTGTCGCGCACACGTGGAAGATTCCATCTGGTAATTTAATGTTACCTTTTGCAGGATTTGCAGATGTAGTGTTGTTTGTGCGATTAGAGACGTCGAACTTCGCACATCCGGTCCGCTCAAGGATCAGCGAATTTCAAAAAAATTCAAAAAACCGTGAACGGACCCATTAAAACCTATTAAGAAAGTTCGGCAAAATCCGTTCTTCGAAAATACGTACGCAAAAATGTGGCTTGCTCCGCCAAAAAGTGAAATCGCGCGAAATTTCGAATTTACGAGGATTTCTCGTATTTTCCCGTATTTTCGAAAATACGAAAACCGGTCCGAAAGTTCGGAAGGCGGAAACCGAAAATCCGCATTATCGCCCGTTCGCGACAAGGTAAATCCGCTGCGGATCCGGGTTCGGAACCCGCGAACTGGGCCATCACTAGTAGCGATGCTTTATTTGTAACCATCCATTAAAACTTGTTTTACATATATCTACCAGCCCAAGGAACTGATGTGTGACCGGGTAGATTCCAGGGTTTTTCAATGATCCATTTAAATTATTGTTTATGCGCAACTTCGTCTAAACGAGTTACAGGGAACGTGCTGCAAAAATAAATACATTCATTTCAAGGATTAATATAAAACAGCGAGCCCAGACTAATGCTTTTAGTCGTTGTGTTGCTTGACGCTGGTGCAAAGACCTTTCTCCAACCTGTCACTAATTAAGACTAGTCACTACAGTGGTGAACCAAACGGGCAGAGCGAGACGGAACAGAGATAACAGCCTGCGGCGTGACACAGTAATTATAAAAAGGTGAACTTTCCAAGCTGATCCTTTTACCCATGAGAATATCTACAAACAGGGAAAGCTCGTACAATAAACCGACACTTTAATGACAGGATCTAGTTGTCTGCAGCGAAGAGTCAACAGCTTGACTCAAGGTCATCAGCAATAGTAAATATATAGAGCGGGTTACAGAGGGCGAGAATTATTGCAACTATTTCCAACACCCAGCATTGTTCCAATAAAGCCTACATTTAAAGGAAAGTTTCCTAAAACACATTGTCTCTGCTGGTTTTGCTCCCCTGGTAGTTCGCCCTGCGGACAACTTTAAAAAGCTGACCAATCCAGTGTAGTAGCCTGGGGGACAGACGTAGAAATTCAAAAACCTGTATGTGTTCACTGCATATATATCACCAAACATGTATCATACTTAAAGGGAAACTGTGGCCTCTAATTTTTCCAATAGTAGCTGAAATGATATAAAATCCTTCCATCGTAACCTTAAAATAAAACCTAAATCACATCTCTATATAAAATTTGTAGAAGTTATTGCTGGAAAAGGTTCAGGTACTTCCTGCTTGACACTTCCTGTTTTAGCCCATCTAGGAAAGTACCCTGAGTGAGTACCTTTATACAAACATAGAAAAGATTATCAATGCACATTCCTAGGCCCCATACAATATACTATTATCTGCACACTGGCATACTTTATAAACAAAGGGGTTTTAGTATACATTACTGTGATCACATGAATGAAAAGCCTTCCAACCACGTCAAGGTAACCCCAGTCTGGAAGGTCCTAACGTCTAACCTTTTCAATTTCTTTTACTTCAATTACGATTAGCAAACTTTGGCATTTCTCATTCTTACACACTGGATCCATATAACAGGCTCTCTCCCTCCCCTCAGCACTGTGGCTTCCAGACTGGGGTTACCTTGGTGGTGTGGAAGGCTTCTTCATTCATGTGATCACAGTATGATGACTAAAACCCTTTGTTTATAAAGTATGCCAGTGTGCAGATATATGATATTGTATGGGGCCTAGAATTGATTGATTATTTCTTTTATATGTTTGTATAAATGTTTTGACCAGATCAGTGGCACTTCCGCTAAATGTTAGTTGTGAATTAGCCTAATTGGAGTGCTTCCACAATTCTTTGTAGATGGAGTACCTATGGTTTAGTTTGTATCAACTGTTATACTTACTAACTTAGCTTAAATATGCAGGCAACTAGACAAGTTAGGGCTGTTTACATTGAGAAGCGATGTTTGCATGGGGATAGGATAACCTTATACAATATATTAATGGGCTACATGAACTCTCTGGTGCATTGTTTACTAATAGGTCATATCAGAGGACACGTGGACATCCTTTAAGGTTGGAGAAAAAGAAGTTTTCATCTTCGTTAGGAAAGGTTTCTTACAGTGAGAACGTGACACTGTGGAACTGTCTTCCAGAAGATGTGGTTATGGCAAGTTCATTAAATAGCTTTAAAAATGGGCTGAATAAGTCTAGAAAACTAAGAAATATGAGAATTACTGGTATTAAGACATATGACTGTAGTTCTGGTTGGTACAGGGACACTATATAATATTGAGAATTACTGGTATTAATACATATACTGTAGTTCTGGTTGGTACAGGGATACTATATGATATTGAGAATTACTGGTATTAATACATATACTGTAGTTCTGGTTGGTACAGGGATACTATATAATATTGAGAATTACTGGTATTAATACATATACTGTAGTTCTGGTTGGTACAGGGATACTATATGATATTGAGAATTACTGGTATTAATACATATACTGTAGTTCTGGTTGGTACAGGGACACTATATAATATTGAGAATTACTGGTATTAATACATATAATGTAGTTCTGGTTGGTACGGGGATACTATATAATATTGAGAATTACTGGTATTAATACATATACTGTAGTTCTGGTTGATACAGGGATACTGTATAATATTGGGAATTACTGGTATTAATACATATACTGTAGTTCTGGTTGGTACAGGGATACTATATAATAATGAGAACTACTGGTATTAATACATATACTGTAGTTCTGGTTGGTACAGGGATACTATATGATATTGAGAATTACTGGTATTAATACATATACTGTAGTTCTGGTTGGTACAGGGATACTATATAATATTGAGAATTACTGGTATTAATACATATACTGTAGTTCTGGTTGGTACGGGGATACTATATAATATTGAGAACTACTGGTATTAATACTTATACTGTAGATCTGGTTGGTACAGGGATACTTTCCGATTGCCGCTTGGAGTCATCCAATAGAATTTCTCTATCTATTGGGGAATTACAACTCCCCGCATTCACTGGCTGCTCACTGCTGGGAGTTCTAGTTTGCCAACATCTGTAATGCAGAAGGTAAACCATCCATATTTTAGACAATGGAGTGAACAGACAGACACTATGTCTGCACCTAAACAGATTAGTTCTTCTACAAAGCCGGTTATTGATCACCGCCCAGACAGCTGCTTCAAAGATAAAGACATTAGGGGCCATTAAACACCAAACCGTGAAGGAGACATTTGTCCATTTTTATAAATGCTAAGGAGAGATTGTCTACATTTCATTGTGTGGGGCGTTTACCGGTAAATGTAAAAAGGTAAATGTGTACGAACAGCCATTACGGACGATAATCGGCCCGTGTATGGGCACTTACTTTATCGCCCAAAACGGCCGATCGTTCAGAGATCGTTGACGGATCCGCTGGGCCGATTTTCCAATGAGCAGCCATTTCGGCCGATAAAGTGACCATACACGAGCCGATTATCTGCCGAAACCTTTATACAGAATTGGATTGGTCAATAATAATCACCTGATGTGGTAAAGGCCGATATTCCTGCGTATCAGTGTTTGTGGGCGTGTTCATCTGGATCGAACAAACAGGCGATCAGGTTTGATGGTAAATCATCCTCAATAAACCGCACGATTAAACGCAGAAAATGAATTCACCTCCTATTACATCAAACCCTATGGGCCTCATTTACCCAGACTCGCTGGGCAAATATATGGAGTTAAAGTCACGCTAACTGGTTCGCTACCGCTTAGCGCGACTTTAACTCCATATTAGCGTTACGAAAAAATCACCCGCGCATCCAACGCTCGTAATTTAATATCACGTTTGCGCTCATTTTAGCGCAGGATTTTAACGCCCTACTGGGATTTACCCACATTTGCAAACGCGATATTAAATCGCAAACAGGACTTTTACCCAGAGCGGCAGTGGCTCTGGGTAAATGAGCCTGTATGTGTGTTTGCGCTTCCTGTATTGAGCGACCGCACCGCCTTTTCTTCCCACTAAGCGGTTCTACGAGCGAAGAATCCCATGTGTCTCTTCCGCATGCCTGGCTTTCTGATCGCTCATTATTCCATGAAATTAAAAGCAATCCCTGGCAGTTCAAGGGCACCGTCTTATTTAAATGTCACTTAGCAGTTTAGATTTAAAGGGAAAACGATGGAACTTGCGCATCTTTCATCACCAATACGATGGGACGCAGGCTATGGCTGCTAAATATTAATTAAAGGGGTTGATGGCCCGTGCTGCCCCCGTGCTGCCTTTATGACAGGGTGTCACTGCACACAGAGAACTACGGTATTGGTTTCACAGTCATTATGTGAAAAACAAATAGAAGTCACATTACAGCATGTTATGACTTTAAAAAATAACTAAACTTCCGAGCCATTGTGACCCTACCTCTGTCTCCTGCCCCTACCTACCAGATTTGCGTGTGCACTAACAAAATGAGGAAGGGGCTGGCAGGGGGGAGCATTGTACTGCTGCTGTACAAATGACTTTCCAAGAACTGACGGGGGGGGGGGGGATATGATGCAAAATGGAAGGTAGGAGTAAAGTCTCCTACTTCCCTGATAAATATGCAAATATAGAGGGTACAACTATTTGGTTAATGTCTAAGAATCTCTTTATTATAGTGACATATCCTTGGCCTTTCTAAGAGATTTACAGTATTCACAAAGAAGCAACATTATATAGAAATGAAAATATTTTAGACACCCCTTCACCGCCAGTAAACAAGATTGGTGCCATGCTGTTTTAATGGGAAACAGAAGACAAAATTTAGAGGTGGTCGGGTACTTTCCAAACCTTGTCAGTTCATCACCTCTCACCTTCAATGTGATGTTTAACCTTGAGAATCTGTCACGCCCACTGCCTATGAGAGAGAAGGGGGTTTAAGCTGAGCTCGTATCGTGCAGGAAACTCTGGATCGGCCAGCGGTGCCGTGAGATTAGTTCAATTAAAAGACCAGCAGCATTCTCTCGGATGATAAAGAAACAAACATTCCAATGTCTCCCAGGCACCGAAATTCATATTTTATTCTAAAAATAATTAACCGTGGAAATAGTTTCTATTCATCATTTTAGAAATGAATTTCAAAGACAAGTCAAAATCATTCGAGGGAAAAACGAGGACGTAAAAAGGAAAAAAAAACAACAAAGAAACATCCCTTCTCCAGGTGTAAAGGGAAAGATTCTTTATCTGTTATTAAAACATGTCCGTACACCGCGATAAATCTGTTTCTCCTCCTGAAAATCAAATTCTAATCAAATTCAGAAACTGCATCTCATCTTGTACTTTAAACCCCCCCGTACAAACTGCTAAACCCCCCCGTTCAAACTGCCGTCTGCATGAAAAGTAGGAAATATACACAAGCAACGCGGGGAATGATAATGGGTTATTTTTATTTTTTGCTTGGCGGAGTTTGTTTCGAAAGATGAGAAATGACTTTGTTAAACAGAACGTCTAGGGGAAAGATCACGATCTGCTCTACGGTGGAGTCAAGTTTGCATTGGGGGGGTTTGAATTAAACTGATAAACCAGGTAATTAATCCCCCCCAGAAAGGTACAATGCTGTCATCTGTATAAGCTTTACAAAGGTCATTTCTCCTGGTTTGTTGTGCAATTTATTGTAAACTGAGATTTTGCTGGGAAATGTGTTAAAGTCCATAGGGCCAACTTTTATTTTCCATTAACATGATTTATTTTAAAGGGTAACTCCATCTCTAAAAAAACCTTTAAATATCCTGAAGGAACACCCCTCCCCCAAAACACAGTTTCATTATATTCTTAATTTCACCTGACGCTGAGCAATTACAACTTACGCAACCACGATCCCTTGCCGGTCTACTCTCTGCTTTCTGGTAACCAGGGGCGTAGCTACCAGAGGTGCAGGGGATGTGATCGCACCAGGGCCCTTGGCCAAGAAGGGGCCCCATTTTGTGCTAAGGTTCCAAAACTACCAGTCTGTGTGCCAACTGTTTTACCAGTGGTCTGTATACAAAGCATTTTTACCATTGTCTGTGTGCCAAGCATTTAACCAGTGTCTGGCTGAGTGCGGTGTTAGTTTCCCAGCCAGTTTATCAGTGTCTGTGTGCCAAGCATTTAACCGGTGTCTGTGTGCCAAGCATTTAACCAGTCTTTGTGCTAACTATTTTACCAGCGGTTATATACAAAGCATTTTACCTATGATTATTTTGCAGTGCCGATTTGTGTTTGCAGCGGTGTTGGGGCGCCCATGCCCAAATTTTGCATCAGGGCCCATAAGTCTGTAGCTACCCCACTGCTGATTGAGCAGTTATGAGCACGCTCTAGTCCTGGGCGCTCTCGGAACAAGCTTGCAACATGAGCAGAGGATATTGTGGTTGTAAATTGTGATTCCTTAGCGTTGGAGGGTCAGGTGAAAGTAACAATAAAAAGAAACTGGGGCTTTGGATTATAGACTTCTTGGCCAAGGGCCCTGGTGCGGTCGCATCCCCTGCCCCCCTGGTAGCTACACCCCTGAAATGTTTCCAAATAGATTTGGGTTTGAATAAAGACTGAAACAACCTGTGGTTATTTACACTTCTGTAGCAGGACTAGGGGGTTCCATCTTTAATACAAGATGGAGACTATAAGGTATGCGGTTGGCTATATGATACATCAAAGTAAATTGGCGCCCCTTCAGAAAGTGGGGCAAGGGTATCTCCACCCTCTCAATTAAAGGAAGGTGCTTATATCAATATTTTAATTGAGAGGATGGACTTGCCCTTTAATTTATAATATTTCTGCCCCAAAGCAAAGTAATGAAATTTATAAGCTTGGAATGAAATAATAGGAAATAAGACTTTTGGGTCCAACTCTCTTTCAACATCTATTTTTCTTTTTATTTTTAGTCTGTTTTTCGGCAATCCAATTAAAATTCTGATGATTAAAACATGAAATGAACTAGTTCCCCGTGGAATAATCTGGAATAACTCGTCGGAACTCTTGAAATATTTATATCCTGGAGGCTGCCATTTTTTTATTTTTTATTTTTAACATTGGGGGCCGGATTAACTAATATTAACAAGATACTTTTTACAGAACCCGTAACACCTTTCTTTTTCTTAATTAAAAGGCAAGGAAAGACTCCAACTGTATGATGACAAATACAAAAAGCTTTAGGGATATGTTAAATTTGCCAACTGCTGATTTAATAAAAAAAAAAAAGAAGAAAAAAAAAAAAGAAGAATTGCATTGTAGCATTGAATTAATGCTCTCTCACTTGCTAAAACAGTAGGTTCTGTGCTTTCAGTAAGGTTTTCAAATTGAATCCCCATGGGTAGTCCCATCAGTAGCAACCACAGGGTGATAAAATTGGAAAGGTCTTGAGTGTTTTATTTCAACTAATTTATCTTTTTTTTTTTGTCTGAGCTGCATGCCTTGTGTTGAATAATTAGAAGGGTGTCGGTGAACCGGTGAACACAAGCTCCTGCTACCTTTATTTTAAGAGAACAATGTAGGGTGGAGGTAGGGGAAAAAGAGCTTTAATTATTGCAAAGAACGCCCCCTTGAGGAGTATCTAGTTATTGAGCTGTATGGAACATTGTCAAGTTATTTTCTGCATTCTAGAGTAATTAGTGTTGTATCTGCTTAATGGTCAGTGCAGGTTGATATAACCTAATACTTTATTTTCTCTAGGAATAATGTCCAACAGAATATGAGAGAATGTTTTGAAAGGAGCTTTTTTCTTTAACACCCTCAAACAGGGTGAGCTACTTTACCCATCATTCTGTTGCTTTCATACTGAGAATCTGAAAACACCCCAACCAAAATCATCAATCATGTGATACTTGAGTAATGCTTCTCGTAAAATGATTGGCTAGATACTACTAGTGGGCGAGGCAATCTATAACACATTTATGCAGTAACTTAGCACTGAGCATGTGTAAAATGGTCAGTGACCAAACTGTGACACTGGAAAATGAAGCTCAAACCCTATGTTAGTTAGGTAAATTTCCCAGTAACCATTTCAAAATGAGAGGTAAGGCACAGAATAAGGCTTTTAGGACAAGGTGTTTTGCCTTCCGACACGGTGTTATTTTGAGGCTTTAGTTATCCTTTAAGTGGCTCATTCCATCCCTGTCATTGAATAAATTTTAATCCACATATATTTTAATTTTTAATTGCAACAATTTTCCTAAATAACAATTTGTTAATTTATCTAAACCAATAAGATGTTACGTCATAACTGGTCTACTATAATTCGAAAACATCTGGTAAAATACGATTGGCTGCTGCAAATTAAGAACATTATTATTGAATAAGGCCCGTGTGCTCATGCTGGGCACCCTATGCTCTGTCCGGGGGGGGGGAAAGTAGCCCCGCCCCTGATATGGCTAGTAGAGGGTTCGTGAAATACCATTAAATTACAAACCAAATTTAAAGCCCAAATTTCACACCGAGGCTGAAACTGTCATCACACAAATTTGGCCCCAAAATTCAAATTACAAAAAAAAAAAAATTAGGAGACATTTCTGTTTTGTGACACTTCTTCAGTTTTGTAGTCAAAAGCAGTCATTTTGTCACCAAATCAGTTTTGTGACAAAATTACAGGACTTCATAATAAACAGAAGTCCCACTTGAAAGTCATTACATCTGTAACTGGAGGTTTTTCTTTTTCACATCTTTTTTTCCTACAATAATTTAGTGCATGTCCCCATTGCAGAGACTTTTAGATGACGACGGAAGCACAGCAGTAATTTTAACCATAGTTCTCAGAATAGTCTGACATATACTCTCTATAGACAACATCAGCAAAACGAATTCACTCAGGTCAGAACACACAAGGACAGAACATCACGTTCCACACCAGAGAGGAAATTAAAAAGAAAGAAAATCCTATGGAGAGAACTTATTCTTAGACGGTTTGGTGAATTTTGTCAGATGCATTTCATATGAAGTATATTTTCATATTACATAGGTTTCTGTTCACTGACCTTAAAGGGGGCATTGCAATCTGTCGCGCACACGTGGAAGATTCCATCTGGTAATTTAATGTTACCTTTGCAGGATTTGCAGATGTAGGTGTGTTTTTGTAGCGATTAGAGACGTCCGAACTTCGCACAATCCGGTCCGCTCAAGGATCAGCGAATTTTCAAAAAAATTCAAAAAACCGTGAACGGACCCATTAAAACCTATTAAAATGAAAGTTCGGCAAAATCCGTTCTTCGAAAATACGTACGCAAAAATGTGGCTTGCTCCGTCCAAAAATGTGAAAAATCGGCGAAATTTCGAATTTACGAGGATTTCTCGTATTTTCCCGTATTTTCGAAAATACGAAAACGCGGTCCGGAAAAGTTCGGAAGGCGGAAAACCGGAAAATCCGCATTATCCGCCGTTCGCGGACAAGGTAAATCCGCTGCGGATCCGGGTTCGGAAACCCGCGAACTGGGCCATCACTAGTAGCGATGCATTTATTTGTAACCATCCATTAAAAACTTGTTTTACATTAATCTACCAGCCCAAGGACACTGATGTGTGACCGGGTAGATTTCCAGGGTTTTTCAATGATCCATTTAAATTATTGTTTATGCCGCAATTCGTCTAAACGTGATTACAGGGAACGTGCTGCAAAAATAAATATCATTCATTTCAAGGATTAGAATAAAACAGCGAGCCCAGACTAATGCTTTCTTAGTCGTTGTGTTGCTTGACGCTGGTGCAAAGACCTTTCTCTCCAACCTGTCACTAATTAAAGACTAGTCACTACAGTGGTGACACCAAACGGGCAGAGCGAGACGGAACAGAGATACAGCCTGCGGCGTGACAAAAGTAATTATAAAAAGGTGAACTTTCCAAGCTGATCCTTTACCCATGAGAATATCTACAAACAGGGAAAGCTACTACAATAAACCGACACTATTAAATGACAGGATCTAGCTTGTCTGCAATGCGAAGAGTCAACAGCTTGGACTCAAGGTCATCAGGCAATAGTAAAATATATAGCGGGTTACAGAAGGGCAGAATTATTGCAACTATTTCCAACACGCCAGCATTGTTTCCAATAAAGCCTACATTTAAAGGAGAAGTTCATCCTAAAACACATTGTCTCTGCATGTTTTGCTCCCCCTGGTAGTTACGCCCCTGCGGACAACTTTAAAAAGGCTGACCAATCCAGTGTAGTAGCCTGGGGGACAGACGTAGAAATTCAAAAACCTGTATTGTTCACTGCATATATAATCACCAAACATGTATCATACTTAAAGGGAAACTGTGGCCTCTAATTTTTCCAAACTAGTAAGAATGATATAAAAATCCTTCCATCGTACCTTCAAAATAAAACCTAAATCACATCTCTATATAAAATTTGTGAGAAGTTATTGCTGGAAAGGTTCAGGTACTTCCTGCTTGAACACTTCCTGTTTTTAGCCATGTGACCAGCTTGTAGTCATGTGACCAGCCTCTGCCTGCATTAATAGGCTCCTCTTCTCAACTGTCATTCCCCCCCCCCAAGTACTTCCTGATTTCCCCAGCATTAAGGGCACGGCCACACTGCAACGCAAACGCAAATGCAATCGCAATAGCATGTAGCGTTTGCGCTTGCGATTTCTTCAATAAGTATAGGAAAACGCATGCGATTGCGATTAAAAATGCAGAACACAAAACGCAATTGCAATCGCACCGAAAAACGTGCGGTTTTTTTGCGTTGACGCGTGTTCAATGATTTTGTAAAAACGCAATCGCAAACGCAAGCGCAAGCGCAAAAAAAACGCAGCAGTGTGGCCTAGCCCTAAGTCTTAACTGAGCATGCTTCTCCCCCGTGGCGGATGGGTGGGGCAGAGCTCAGGTGATGTCACTCAACCTACTGGAAGCAGGAAGTTTAATCATACACCCCAATGTAATTTCTAACAGACTCCAGACAGAGATGTGATTGTCGGCTCATTTTAAAGGAAATACTGCAGGCTTTCATTTAACTCTAACTTGTTTTGAGACAACAGTTGCCCTTTAACAGCTTAATCACACGGGAAAAAGAGAGAGACACTGGTGTAATCACCCAATTCCACAGAGAGAAAGAGAAACACTGGTGGAATAACCCAAATCCACCCAGGCATTATTCCACCTGTGTTCCTGATATAGCAGTGGGCCCAGAAATTATTCTATTATTTTAGCCCTTTCCAATCCTGATGATGTGTCTCTAATGAAATTTAAAGGGTATCTCCACCCTAAAAAAAGCTTTTCGTCTACTGCAGGGCACCCTACCCACCCCCAACTGCCAGGTTTGCTTGGTAAAAAGAATATCAGAAATGTACTTACACTCCTTCGATGCCATAGTGCTCTGTTCACTTGCATGCAGGGTAGGACACCAGGCAACAAAGCTTCAGAGGGAGGGATGGAGGGAGGGCTCCCCTGCGCATGCCAGAAACCCCACAGCGGACAAGGAAGTAGCAGGGACCAGGTGACTCACTGACAGCTCCTACTCTTCACTCTTTGGAACTTTGAACATGCACTGCAGGGGAACCATAAGGAGCAGAGATGTAAGGTAAGGAATTTTGAACACTACACAGTGGGGCCAGTATGGGGTTAGATTTTAGTTTTGGGGGTGGACATGCCCTTTAACCCAATTTTCTCTCCACAGCCCAATATGTGATCGATTCCTTCTATGGTGATAGAAGCCCGTGGCACAGTTTGCATTGTTACAGATACATTTTATGGAATATTTTGTGTCTGCTTTAGTTAACTCTACTTTAAAGTGAAGTTTCTTTAGCAGCTGGCGAGAAAGAATGTAATTAATAATGTCACTATATTAATTATGAACTTGTGCTGCGGTAGAGAGCTAATCACGCGTTGCTTTCCCAGAGCAGATGACGAGAATGTCCTGTGACTTGTCCCTTCCAGCTGCCTTAAAGCTAAACTTCGTGACAAAGTCAATAAGCGCATCTGACATTGTACGGGACGCAGCATAAAAAGGATCATTCGCAAATGTTTTATTCATTCATCAAGCTGTTGAGTAAGCCACTTACTTGGGGGGGGGGGGGAAACACTTGTCTCTATCAGCTGTGTAGGGATTTCCGCCAGGCGGAATTTATCCGTCCGTAAAGCAAAGTACAAGACCCAAAACTACAATAAACCAAAAATGTATCATTATGTACGAACAGAAGGAAAATTTCACGGTAATAATTTCAATAATAAAACACTTTGGGGTTTATTGACGAAAAACTGCTAATGATTGACTGGGATATATACTGCACAAACCAATAAGATTATCAGGGAGATTCAATAAAAGTTCTTATCGTTAAAAATGGTGCTAACTTTGCACCAACCAATCAGATCTTATTTAATATTTGAAAACTAACATCTGATTGGTTGGGGCAAAATTAGCACCATTTTTAACAATAAGAACTTTTATTGAATAACCCTGTTTATCCTTAAGAACGGTGCTAATTTTTCCCCAACCATTCAGATGTTAATTAGCATTTGAAAGCTAAAATCTGATTGGTTGGGGCAAAATTAGCACCATTCTTAAAGATAAGAACTTTTAGTACACCTCATCATCACATCATATCACATATCATCTTTTATAGTTTAATGTCAATCCTAACTGAGCGCTGAATGGCAAACGCAATGGAGTTTATTCCCTCTGTTGATAATAACTTTTTCTCCTCTTTAGTTACAAGTTTATATCCTCTGTATGTATTTTTAGATGTATAAAATTGCATTTAGTGCATTGGATTAGCTGGCCGTGGTGGTTTATTAGCTACTGTCATGGAAAAATTCCATCTACCGCATGATGGATTTACTTATTACCAGGAAGAAAGAAAGAACATTCATTTTTCTTTTTAAAGTCTCTGAGAATCAGCAGAGTTTAACGGGGTCCGTGAAGATTGGCAGTTTACTGCCCAAGCAGTTTGCAGTTGCTTCTTTTGCTCCTCCCACTGTCACATGTTTGGGTGGCAGTTCATTTAGGTAATTAATATTTCTGTCCTATATTTCTCATTTTTTGGGCAGCATTTTCATAAAGACTCAATGTAAATCCTGGAATGGATTATTTGCCAACACTAAAAATTGGTCTAACATTGGTCAACACAGTACTGTCTCAGAGCCATTAGTGTAGAGACAAATAGGCCCAAGGGGGTATCCATGACATGGAATCATCTCGGAGAAGGGCTCTTGATGACATCATGTGATGGACACAAAACCGAACTCAAACCCGAGTTCAAGTCGAACTTAATGAGTTCGGACGAACTTGAACTAGTACGGGTTTGAACTAGTTAGGTTTTTCAGACTTACGGCTGTATTTTAGATGATTATCAAAAAAACGTTAATTATCGAATATACGAGCCATTTGCTAACCCTAGAATGTATCGTTCGCTAACCCTCGAATGTATCGTTCGCTAACCCTCGAATGTAGCATCCGATTTTCTGTAACCCTCAAATGTAGCCTTTGATTTTCTGTAACTCTCGAATGTATCGTTCGCTAACCCTTTGTTTTTGGTAATCCTCGAAAGTATCATTTGATTTCGGTAACCCTCGAATTTATGGTTCTGTTTTCGGTAACCATCGAATGTATCGTTCAGTAACCCTCGAATTGGCCGTAACCCTCAAATGTAGCTTGCGCAAAACCCGACAATTGCCCGGTCGTGTTTGAGAAGTGTTTTAAAATGTTTTGGTGACAGTGACATGTTCCCCGGACCATTTCCCAGGTGCCACAGCCATTTACAGTGAGTTACTATTGTTAGTTTATCTGTGAATCATCCAGACTTTTCGAACTATCACTCCCCTGTTGACTTTAATGGGTCCGAAAAACGGACTGAACTTTATGACATCTCTAGCCCCTGGTTGCAGCCATCTCCTTGGGCTCCGCAGGGCTATAATACTCCACCGGAAGTATAGGGGATTCCATCATTAGACGCCAAATGTTCCTATCAAGTCAAACATCTCAGAACTTAGACCTGTAATGTGTAAACTGAATCAACAAGAGTCTTGGTAGAAATGGAACTCTATGATTACCGGATCAGTTGTAAAGTTCTATAAAGTGAAGTCCACTAGTGTCCTTTACAGTCGCAGCCCCTGGTGTGATTCAGATGCACAGTACAGATCTGAGCATGCTTGCCCCAGCCAATCATTAGAATGACCGTTACATTTTAAGGAGTTTTTAATACTGAAAACTACTGAAAGGAGAAAATATCAATTGATTTCACCGCAACAGTTTCTTCCAAGTTTAATGATGAACCGACTGACCCGGAACAGAATTATTTATATGCTGCACTAATTATTTATTTTCTTTAGTTTTCATGAAACGTCTACATTCTATAAATAAATCCCTTTAATAAAAGAATAGAAAATGGCAGTTGACGGTCTTCTAGGAGAAACTGTTTGCGCATTTCTGATTTACATAATGACTACAATTAGAAATCTATTCCCATAAACCACGGGTAACTACTTGGCATCTCCTGGTAATGCCGTGAACCGGAGAGGGATCTTTCTGGAGAATCTCTCCCCTCTATTTAAACAAAGCAGGCCGCTCGGCTATTGCAGGGTGTCCTGTCTATACAGAAATCTTTAGATGATTGGAACAACCGTTACACAAGTAAGATGTATTGATGCCATTTGCTGAAAATTGTTCCCAAAGCTTTCTGAGCCAGATGGAAAATTTATGTTAGATTCCCAACAAAATCTTTCATGAATTAGTGACTGAAGGATATGGCAGTTTAAAGGGTAACCCCAGCCCAGAATAACTATTTCGGAAGATTACCCCCTAAAAGCCCACTTTTGTGATAATCATTTTTTCCAGACGCTCCCACGCTGGGATATAGCTACTTACACACAGCCGATCCCTTGCCGAGTCCCCTTTCTCTTCCATGTCAGCTCATGTTTACGAGTGATCTGCTCCTTTGCGCACTTGTAACAGCTTGCGGCAAGAGAAGAAGAGGAGGGACTTCTGGCGAGGGACTGGATCGAAAGGTAAGATTATAACGAAAGTGGGGGGTAATCTTTCGAAATAGCTTAAGTTATTTTGGGTCTGTAGTTACCCTTTAAAGAATTATACTAATACTGAACATATGGTAATGAAGGAGCTTTAAAAAGGTTAGTTACTGCCAGAATGCAGTCAGTTACTGCACGAGTATAATTGACACCTGTACTTACCATAGCTGGTGTTAATCTTGTTATAACAGTGCTCACCTGTACTTACCGTAGCTGGTGTTAATCTTGTATAACAGTGCTCACCTGTACTTATACATGCTGGTGTTTAATCTTGTTATAACAGTGCCACCTGTACTTACCGTAGCTGGTGTTAATCTTGATATAACAGTGCACACCTGTACTTACTGGCTGGTTTATCTTGGTATAAACGTGCTCACTGTACTTACCGTAGCTGGTGTTAATCTTGATATAACAGTGCACACTGTACTTACTGTAGTACTGTAGCTGGTGTTAATCTTGGTAATACAGTGCTCACCTGTACTTACCATCTCTGGTGTTAATCTTGGTATAACAGTGCTCACTGTACTTACCGTAGCTGGTGTTAATCTTGTTATAACAGTGCACCCTGTACTTACCGTAGCTGGTGTTAATCTTGGAATAACAGTGCTCACCTGTACTTACCATAGCTGGTTTATCTTGTTATAACAGTGCACAACTGTACTTACGTAGCTGGTGTTATCTTGGTATAACAGTGCTCACCTGTACTTCCCGTAGCTGTTGTTAATCTTGTTATAACAGTGCACACCTGTACTTACCGTAGCTGGGTTAATCTTGGATAACATGCTCACCTGTACTTACCATAGTGGTGTTAACTCTTTATAACAGTGCTCACCTGTACTTACCATAGCTAGTGTTAATCTTGGTATAACACGGCTCACCTGTATTACCGTAGCTGGTGTTATCTTGGTAATACACTGCTCACTCTGTACTTACCGTGCTGGTGTTAATCTTGGTATAACAGTGCTCACCTGTTACTTACCTAGCTAGTGTATCTTGGTATAACAGTGCACCCTGTACTTACCGTAGCTGGTGTAATCTTGGAATAACAGTGCACACCTGTACTTACCGTAGCTAGTTGTTAATCTTGGTATAACAGTGCTCACCTGTACTTACCGTAAGCTAGTGTTAATCTTGGTATAACAGTGCACACCTGTACTTACCGTAGCTGGTGTTAATCTTGGTATAACAGTGCTCACCTGTACTTACCATAACTAGTGTTAATCTTTTATAACACAGTGCTCACCTGTACTTACCATAGCTAGTGTTATCTTTGTATAAACAGTGCTCACCTGTACTAACCATAGCTAGTGTTAATCTGGTATAACAGTGCTCACCTGTACTTACATAACTAGTGTTAATCTTGGTATAACAGTGCTCACCTGTACTTACCATAACTAGTGTTAATCTTGGATAAACAGTGCTCACCTGTACTTCCATAACTAGTGTTAATCTTGGTATAACAGTGCTCACCTGTACTTATCATAACTAGTGTTAATCTTGGTATAACAGTGCTCACCTGTACTTACCATAACTAGTGTTAATCTTGGTATACAGGGCTCACCTGTACTTACCATAACTAGTGTTAATCTTGGTATAACAGTGCTCACCTGTACTTACCATACTATGTTATCTGGTATAACAGTCTCACCTGTACTTACCATAACTAGTGTTAATTTTGGTATACAGTGCTCACCTGTACTTCCATAACTAGTGTTAATCTGGTATAACAGTGCTACCTTTACTTACCAAACTAGTGTTAATTTTGGTATAACAGTGCTCACCTGTACTTACCATAACTAGTGTTAATCTTGGTATAACAGTGCTCACCTGGACTTACCATAACTAGTGTTAATCTTGGTATAACAGTGCTCACTGTACTTACCATAGCTAGTGTTATCTTGGTATAACAGTGCTCACCTGTACTTATCATAACTAGTGTTAATCTGGTATAACAGTGCTCACCTGTACTTACCATAACTAGTGTTAATCTGGTATAACAGTGCTCACCTGTACTTCCATAACTAGTGTTAATCTTGGTATAACAGTGCTCACCTGTACTTACCAAACTAGTGTTAATCTTGGTATAAACGTGCTCACCTGTACTTACCATAACTAGTGTTAATCTTGGTATAACAGTGCTCACCTGTACTTACCATAACTAGTGTTAATCTTGGTATAACAGTGCTCACCTGTACTTACCATAACTAGTGTTAATCTTGGTATAACAGTGCTCACCTGTACTTACCATAGCTAGTGTTAATCTTGGTATAACAGTGCTCACCTGTACTTACCATAACTAGTGTTAATCTTGGTATAACAGTGCTCACCTGTACTTACCATAACTAGTGTTAATCTTGGTATAACAGTGCTCACCTGTACTTACCATAACTTGTTAATCTTGGTATAACAGTGCTCACCTGTACTTACCATAACTAGTGTTAATCTGGTATAACAGTGCTCACCTGTACTTACCATAACTAGTGTTAATCTTGGTTATAACAGTGCTCACCTGTACTTACCATAACTAGTGTTAATCTTGGTATAACAGTGCTCACCTCTACTTACCATAACTAGTGTTAATCTTGGTATACACATTGCCACCTGTACTTACCATAGCTAGTGTTAATCTTGGTATAACAGTGCTCACCTGTATTACCATAACTATGTTAATCTTGTTATAACAGTGCTCACCTGTACTTACCATAACTAGTGTTAATCTTGGTTAACAGTGCTCACTGTACTTCCAACTATGTGTTAATCTTGTTATAACAGTGCTCACCTGTACTTACCATAACTAGTTAATCTTTGTATAACAGCAGCGCTCACCTGTACTTACCATAGCTAGTTTAATCTTGTTATAACAGTGCTCACCTGTACTTACCATAACTATGTTATTCTGTATAACAGTGCTCACCTGTACTTACCATAACTAGTGTTAATCTTGGTATAACAGTGCTCACCGTACTTACCATAACTAGTGTTAATCTTGGATAACGTGCTCACCTGTACTTACCATACTATGTTAATCTTGGTATAACAGTGCTCACCTGTACTTACCATAACTAGTGTTAATCTTGGTATAACATGCTCACCTGTACTTACCATAACTAGTGTTAATCTTGGTATAACAGTGCTCACCTGTACTTACCATAACTAGTGTTATCTTGGTATAACAGTGCTCACCTGTACTACCATAACTAGTGTTAATCTTGGTATAACAGTGCTCACCTGTACTTACCATAATAGTGTTAATCTTGGTATAACAGTGCTCACCTGTACTTACCATAACTAGTGTTAATCTTGGTATAACAGTGCTCACCTGTACTTACCATAACTAGTGTTAATCTTGTTATACATGCCACCTGTACTTACCATAACTAGTGTTACTGGTATAACAGTGCTCACCTGTACTTACCATAACTAGTGTAATCTTGGTATAACAGTGTCTCACCTGTACTTACCATAGCTAGTGTTAATCTTGGTATAACAGTTCTCACCTGTACTTACCATAGCTAGTGTTAATCTTGTTATAACAGTGCTCACCTGTACTTACCATAACTAGTGTTAATCTTGGTATAACAGTGCTCACCTGTACTTACCATAACTAGTGTTAATCTTGTTATAAACAGTGCTCACCTGTACTTACCATACTAGTGTTAATCTTGTATAACAGTGCTCACCTGTACTTACCATAACTAGTGTTAATCTTGGTTAAACAGTGCTCACCTGTACTTACCATAGCTAGTGTTTAATCTTGGTATAACAGTGCTCACCTGTACTTACCATAACTAGTGTTAATCTTGGTATAACAGTGCTCACCTGTACTTACCATAACTAGTGTTAATCTTGGTATAACAGTGCTCACCTGTACTTACCATAACTAGTGTTAATCTTGGTATAACAGTGCTCACCTGTACTTACACATACTAGTGTTATCTTGGTATCAAGTGCTCACCTGTACTTACCATAGATAGTGTTAATCTTGGTATAACAGTGCTTCACCTGTACTTACCATAACTAGTGTTAATCTTGGTATAACAGTGCTCACCTGTACTTACCATAGCTAGTGTTAATCTTGGTAAAACGTGCTCACCTGTATCCATACACTAGGTTAATTGGTATAACAGTGCTCACCTGTACTTACCATAGCTAGTGTTAATCTTGGTATAACAGTGCTCACCTGTACTTACCATGGCTGTGTACTTACCATAGCTGGTGTTAATCTTGTTATAACAGTGCTCACCTGTACTTATCATAACTGGTGTTAATCTTGATATAACAGTGCTCACCTGTACTTACCATAGCTGGTGTTAATCTTGGTATAACAGTGCTCACCTGTACTTACCATAACTGGTGTTAATCTTGGTATAACAGTGCACACGGAGCAGGGATTGTTGGGAAGCACTAGACAACTAGTAACTTTATAAAAACAGTGATAATCAATAAAACAGACATGTTTGCAGTAACTGAAAAAATGACAATAAAATTAGGAGAGACCCTGAGAATTTATAGTGCTGTTATGTTGTGGACTATGGAAGCAATATGGCAGCTTCATCTTAATGCAAAATAAATGCAAAGCAAGCCAGAGAAAATAAACATTTCATTAAATAAATCACGCCCCAGCAGTTTTCATATAAATGGGAACTATTATTTACAGTAAAGTCTATTTGTATGTTATACAGACAACGAAACCATTTATTATAGAGGGTGACCGTCTCTCTTCTCCTTCCATCTCCCATTTACAGAAATGGCTTTGGGATCACTGAACATAGTGAATCATATAACTGATGTACTGTGACCAAGAGAAATGATGTTTACCCTGGGTTAATAAACCAGATCCTAAATGGTAATAGAAACAGATGACAGCTGGAAAAAACAACATAGAACACTAGATCTGCCCCATTACTTACCCCGGTGCTTCCTATTGGTTCTTTGGGCCCTATTTATAAAAGATCGGTATACGTTATCGTAAATACGATCGTTATCGTAAAATAATGGACCGGTTTATTACCGATAACGACCGTTATTTACCGATAACAGACCGTTATTTACCAATAATGACCGTTATTTACCGATAACGCCCTCTATTTACAGATAACGATCGTTATTTACCGATAAACAACCAGTATTTACCGATAACGACGTATTTTCCGATATTGTTAAATACGTCGTTAACGGTAAATAACAGTCGTTATCGGTAAAAAAACGGTCGTTATTTTACGATAACGCACGAGCTTTACGATAACGATACCGATCTTTTATAAATAAGGCCCTTTATTCTAAGGACATGCCAAGCCAATTTATGGTAATAAGCATTTCATGGAAATACTAAGCATAGTCAGCACAAGACTTTGATGTATTGGATACATTTATTGTAAATGTCTCAAGATCATCAATTTTGTATACAGATAGTTGCATTTAAACTATACTGAAACATAAAATAAATAACCTCTATGGTTATTAGGCCTTGGTGCTTAAGTGGGTTAGTGTATTTTATTGAAGAATTGTATTGTATTGAAGAAAGGGGCACACACCTAACATTGTGAGCTGTTATCCTTTCTGATATTAATTGCTTCTGGAGGGTGGAATTTTTGAGGTGTCTGCATTCACCTGTTGGATAAAAGAGTGCACCTATCCTTGTTTGTCTGTCAGTATCCCCCTCCCCTCTTAACTCCTCTTTCAATCTGATGACTATCTGGGAAGTCAAGCTGCTCAGTAATCACTATGAAGCAGCCTGGGAACAGGGGGGTCCTGAGAATTTTTTTACGCGCTGAAACAACTTTTAAATCGGAAAGATGGGGGGGATACATGAAGCGGACATGGTTTCATCATGGAACATAGGTGTGGCTTGTGGAGGGGTGTATGGTGGGCTGACTTACAATGACTGGTGAACTAGAGGGCTGACTTAACACTGACTGGAGGGATATTTAACATCTGATTTATGGACTGGTGCTGAAATGCGGTTACTGCAGGAAGGGGGTATTTTAAACTGCCGCCTATAAGTGTTCTGCCACAGGGGCGCCCCTGAGCAAAATGTTTCAGTTTGCTTCATGGTAGGGGCACCCCACTGGGGAAAGGGAATTTCCCCACCATGCAATACTCACATACCAATTGTCACCTTCCCAGTTACAGTAAAATTGTACACAATAAAAGTGTTTATGATAATAAGACCCTTGATTGACAATATACCAGTAAGATGTTTCAGATGGCCATACACTGAAATATTCCTTAATGTCTTAATGATGTCAATGGTGTGTGATAGTATTGGGGATATTCTAAATGGTCCAGTAAGCCCCATCAGCCATTAGAATGTATCTTTTAAATGATCTAACGGTCTAGTAAAAAGTTCCTTTAAAACTTAATGGGAATACAGCTGTTAGGTAAAGTAGGTGTGAGAACTAAACAGTTTGGGTCACCCGGGGTATTTTCAGTATGGAAGAAGAGGAACAAGGCAGAGGCAAGTATAATTGTACTTCATTTATCTAAACTTCCCTTGAACATCCCATTCCTACCTGGCTTTGCTGATGCACTTGGGTCAATCATTCCACTTGGAATTCCAGTAACTTTCAAGCTCCTGTCTAGATAATCACTGAACAGCTCCTGGTTATGTCTCATGTTGATGGATTTCTCCTGTAAACTAAAGAAGATAAAGTGAAACATTTACTAAAAAATAGACAGATCTACCTGAAACACTAACTTAGCTTATACATTGTCGTTCACCATCTCTAGTACTGTACATTGAGGAACAGAGATGTTCGGAAACTGATGAGTTTCATCCCGTTCTCTAATTTTCGAATTTAACTGTAAACGGACCCATAGAAGTCTACGGGGAGAAAAAAAATTGAAAGTTTCTACCTGGGGAATGGTCTGGGGAACCCGTAAATAGTGATGGCCCAGTTCGGGATCCGAACCCGAACGCGGCGGATTTACCTCGTTTACAAATGCAGAATATCACAGATTTTCCGGTTTTCGTATTTTCAAAAATTTTAGAAATTACAAGGATTTCTCGTATTTTGAGGATTTTTTCATTTAATAATGGGTTTTAATGGGTACCGCTTGCGGATTTCGAATTTTCGACTTTTTTCGAAAATTCGCGGATCCTCGAACGGACCGGATTTTGCGAAGTTCGGACATCTCTACCCGTAAATAGAACCAAAAGTCTTTCCTCTCGATCGGGCTGTTTTCGAGCTTCCGCATTCTATTTTCGAGGGTTACCGAAATCGTCTTTGACATTCGAGGGTTACCGATATCGAACGCTACTTTCAAGGGTTACCGATATTACAAATTCGAGGGTTACCGAAATCGTTTTGTACATTCGAGGGTACTGAAATCGACGCTACTTTCGAGGGTTACTGATATTACAAATTCGAGGGTTCTGAAATCGGCTGTGTACATTTGAGGGTTACCGAAATCGAACGCTACTTTCGAGGGTTACCGATATTAAAAATTCGAGGGTTACCAAAATCGGTTTTGTACTCGAGGGTTACCGAAATCGAACGCTACTTTCGAGGGTTACCATATTACAAAATTCGAGGGTTACCGAAATCGTTTTGTACATTCGAGGGTTACCGAAATCGAACGCTACTTTCAAGGGTTACCAATATTATAAATTCGAGGGTTACCGAAATCGTCTTGTACATTTGAAGTACTGAAATTGAATGTACTCTCTGAGGGTAAGCGATATTATCATTTTCGATAATCATCTACTTCGATTTCAATAATTATCTAATTATGGAGAAAAATCGAAAACTCAGAAAATTCGGGTTTCGTAAATTCCGGGAGTTCCGAAAGTTTCCTCGGGACTTCAAAACCCTCGGATTCGATTCGGAACTGGGTTCTATTAGAACCCACAGTACAACTCTATTGAGGAATAGTGGCAAATACAGATCAGTAGAAAATCTAACACCCGGACTTAAAATACAATAATTGTTGCATTACAATCAGATGGTGTCCATGAACAAAATACACCAATGGCATTATCAATGATCTGACCCATGAGGGTCCCAACCAGTTAAAGGTCAACTAAAGCATCAGAACAACACTGAATCAGAATGCAGAGCACCTTGACATAAAAGCAGTAACCTGTGTCTTATTCCCTGCCCCTGGTCTCCCTAGTTTGGGAATGGCCTATGGGAAACTACTACTGGAATAAGTCCAAACTATGTGAGACGACGAGTGCAAACTTGTGAGTGCAGGAGATGTAGATAAAACCATTGCCACCATGAGACAGAGTGAGACTTTTGCTCAGGTGGCAGCCCTGTTGGTAGAATGGTAAGCAACACTTAAAATGTAATTTCCCCACCAATCACGCCACACTCGTGTGTGTGTGTGTGTGGGGGACCTACTGTAGCAGTTTTAACAGTTTAATACTCAACCTGGGTACTTTTAGGGAGATTAGGGGGGTGGTAGAGGTTGTTCTATTGTTATTTACGCTGTTCCATGAGAAACACATTACAACCCAGAGATAGAGACAGGAACCCAGCTCCACACACTGCCCCTACACATTCCTACTCCAAGAGGCCTCATTTCCTTTATCCACGGTTGAGTAAGTTAATTGCTTACAGTCGTAACACATGGAGACCAAGTGACCTTTCTGATGATTATTTGAATGCTGGGATTGTGTCACTGCAAATCATACAGTTAATACAATACAATCTTTTGTAAGTTGTTGCAATAGAACCCCAAGACCACAAATTGTCCTCAACTACGTTTTTAAACACAAAAAGTGTACATTCACACCCTCAAACAATAATGCACCTCACTGTTGATAAGACCACATCGCTCCACTCATAAAAGTTTTCTGCTTTGATGCCACCCACCACCCCTACAAGATCATTACAATCTTAGTATGTGTAGAGCTGTAAAACCCCAGACAGTCATTGGTCACACTCATCATCATCAGCATAATGGCAATTATGGCTGATGGAAAGGCTGGAGGTAGGAGAATGATTTTGACTATACTCACCTATGTTACAGGATGAGAACCTAAGCTGCTAGGTCCTAACCCCGGGTTAACCTCTTAGTTCTGCACTTACCTCTCACAACTTCCGATCGCCACACTCTAGCCCTGTTTCCCTTCTACTGGTTGACCAAGTTGACCAATAGGAAGAAGCTTGCTGAAGAAGCATGCATTTCTATTGGTAAATCCCTGGATGAGAGAGGGGAGGCAAGGAAAGCGTGCGGACGATCAGAACTTGTAGAGGGTAAGTACAGGACCTCAAGTTTGAACCCGAGGATGGGTAATCAGGTCCTCACTCTGGGCACTTTTTAAAGGGAGGAGGGTCAAAGGACACTATTGTTGTGCTTTAATGTAATGTTACTGCTGTTTGAAGGGTTTTACATATTTCACAAGGGTTGTGTTCAAATTCACTGCATTATTACAGTCACTTGAGTGTTGCCTGACAAAACACATGGACCAAATATCAATAGGAAGACAATCCACCACCCTATTAGATAGAAATATCCACATGACCAAAAGCAACGACTATATGACTTGCTCTTTTCCTTATATGAAGCAGCAGATTCTAGAATTCAATGTATTGTCTCATCTATGATACGAACTGGGCACGATATTATTTTTATCTTTCCGTAACTTGTGATTTCTGCCACATTCTATTAAACACAATCTAAAATGAAGCAGGGGAGACTTGGTAAGTGGAGAAGTGTTCCGACAAAATGTTTATATCCTTCTCATTTCTCACAACAGCACAAAGACTTTTACGTTATCATTAAATAATCCCCCCGCTGGTTATAAACGTGACATTATGAAAACAGGCTGACGCTGGTATATATGAAAAAATTAGATTTGTTTGTTTCGCGTTTCAGCGCCAATGAACAAGTACACAAACATATTCTAAAAGTGTCCGAGGGAAAAGGTTTTGGTACCAAAGGGCTCTGTATCATTTCCGATGACACCCAACAGAATAATTACAGAAACACACGTTTATCTTTTTTTTTCTATTTAGCATTCATCAAAAGATATTAAATATTTCCACATCGTTATGATAATATCCTTGTAGTAAGTCAATCTGCTTATCGTTCCTCAAAAAACAGGTAACAGGTTTTATAATTAGACACATCGACACACATTAAGTGTGAAATGTTGTCCAGTCTTCTAAGAAGAAGCTACTGTGTCATGGGTGCCCTAAATCAATATATGAAAGCAGTCAATATGCAAGAGTGTGAATTTATTTTCAACCACACAATCAAATAATCACAACGTTTTCGAGGGTCTAAGCTCTCTTCATCAGTGAAGAGGGCTTAGACCTCGAAACTTTGTGATTTTGATCTATGGGAGCCCTAAATGGCCATTGGGTTCTGATATTGGGTATCAGACACACGTTATACATATTTTGCAATATCCTATGACATTGTAAGTGTCATAAACTTCTAGAACTGACCAGTCAACACTGAAGTTAAAAAAAAGAACAAATTCCACTTGTACAATGGTCATTTCTTTACCCCCCCCCCCCTTTTTTTGGGTGGTACTTTCAATTGTCTACCACAGTGAACAAATCACATTTTCATGTTAATCCTGAAAGAAAGCATCCCTAGGGTGCCCGTTTTAGAAATAATTAGAAAGATCCATTTCGAGGGGATTGGAGAGACGTCTTTCTGGTCCCAACATCTCTTCCCACATGTTACATTTAAGAGTGTTCGAGTTTCTCCATATGAAGATTGGAAGAAGCAAGTTCAAAATCAGTGACCAAAGCTTGACTGTTCAGTGATCTCTTGTGAATAAAGGTTGGCTGTTGATAGCGTACTGGTTAAGGTTGCTGCCTTTGATGTAGAAATTGAGCCTATGAGTATGATCAGGGTTTGAATCCTGGTTCAGCCAGTGTGTAAAACAGTAAGGAGTCTTTGGCAAGGCTCGCTAATATCTCTCCTGTCGCCCTGGAGGCGCCCTAAGTTTGCCAGTAGAAAAGCGTGGGGGGCTTAAAAAACAAGGTCAAGTTTGTCAATAAGATGTTCTTAAGTATCAAACTAACCAATGGGATTTTAATCAACTGCAAGTCGTCTGGAGTAGCCACCATAAGAACAGAACTCCAAGAACCCATTAAGAGACTGGATGCCAGCCGGGAAAGGGTTATCCACGGAAAAGGCAGCATTAATAATTGGTGGCAAAATGTTCTATAGATCCACGATGTGTAAGGATCAAAGACTTTAAGAGATAAAACGCTTGATGGAAATGGAGTATCCAAAGGTTCTTTTATTATAAACTCTCCATCATACAGCTGTCATCAATTAAGGGACATGAATACAGACTGTAGGGCTCTGTAAAGCCAACGGGACAGAATACCAAATAAAAGACGTTCCTAGCTTAAAAAATATTTTACTTTGTGCGCAATTTTGTCTGGGTAACGCATTGTCCTGTAATTAAAGGACAAGATTTTGTCAGGTCTCAGTCTTGTAATGTAAAAATTTTAATCCTGCTGCTTTTATGAATTGGTGAAATCTTAAAGGATAAGTTCACCATAAATACACACTCTTCCTTGAAACAGTTTGAAACTGCAGATTACCAATTTTATCTCTTGTCTTTCTATGTAACGCAAGCAAAGTTATGCAGTAAAATCTTTCAGTATAAAAATCCCTGCAGTTATTGCCCCTCCCTCTAGCTCAGCAAACTCAGACATGCTCAGTGAGAGTCACCCAGAAATACTTTGTATCTTCCTGTGCTAGATAGAAGTTTGAAACAAAAGAAAGAAAATCTCTGTGAGAGAGAGATTTATATATTGATTAGTTAGAGATTACATAGAAAGACAAGTAATAAATTATGCTTTCTGACCATTAATTCAGTAAAAAAAAATGTTAGGGTATACTTATCCTTTAAATATTGGATTACCTAGAGCAGACACTCTTACAATCTCTTTATACTGGATGGAAGATGCTCAGAGGAGAACTATTCAGCACATAAACAATATTGAGAGGTCGGAATAATCTTCAACCGCCCAGCCTCTACAGTTTATTTTTACAGTGAAGGTGCCAGCGAAATTAGCATACCAGGGACAACCTAAACGAGTTGTGTTTACTCTTTAGAAAACTGGTCTCTTGACTGAATGTGTATGAGTCTTTTATTATTGCGATCAAGCAAAGGGTCCACAGCGTCCTTGCATATTTACAGCTGTCTTTTAGTATATGGATATATCATTTCCCCCCCGATTTAATATTCTTCTTTTTTGCGGCTATGGAAATCCGTTTTGGCCCATAACGGCGCGACTGTAACGCCGCTATAAATAGATTTTGAAAACCTCAAGCAATGAATAGGATATTAAATCGCCAGCGGGGGATCGTGGCGTTACGTTTTTTGAAACTCCCGGAGGTGCTTCAATTCCAGTCTTAAAGTTGCAGTATCTAAATAGGTTACAGCTCTAGGTAATTGTTAGGGATGGCCGGTTCGCGGATCCGAATCCGGATTTATCCCATTCGCGAACGGCGGATTTTTTCCGCCATTTCCCTCCACCGCGGATTTTCGAAATTACGAGGATTTCTCAGATTTTCGCAAATGTTGTGAAATACGTATTTTTGAAAATTTCTAAATTACGAGGATTCCGTATTTTCGAGGATTTTTTTTTTCATTTTAATGGGTCCGCTCGCGGATTTTCTAATTTTTTTTTTTTTTTTTTTGAAATTTTTCGGAAATTCGGGATCCTCGAGCGGACCGGTATTTTGCGAAGTTCGGACATCTCAGTAATTGTCCCCAAACGCCTTTAATTCCCCAGAACCAAGAAGGGTCTTTTATTCTAAGCAGCATATGCCACTTCCTGTTTAAAGTAACGACAGAGCCGGACCCATTGGTACGAGAGTATGAAATACTGATCACGTGAGAATGGAAGTGGGTCCCAGACCTCGCACAAAACTCTCGCTGGATGATTATTTACACTTCCCCTTTTCAGAATTCTAAAAATAGCCTCGGCTCTTCCCCAGACCGTCCAGAGGTCCAGCGAGCCCAGAATTTGCAGCGTTGCCGTAGGCGCGCGCCGCGGTAACAAGGCTCCCTCCTCGTACGCCCGCAAGATGAACTTTCTCGAGTTCTGATGAAAGAAAACTGTTAAGAAAGATAAAAGGCGATGGGTGTGGGGAGGACATTAGCAGCGCAGGCTGGCGTCGCTCTGATGTCAGGGCACATCTTGTTTTACAGCAATAATATGCATCTTGCAGAACTTTACTTAGGAGAAAAAAAAAAAAAAACAGGTGATCCCGGAAATGGGCCTCTCATTCATCGTGTTTCTATGGCAACCAAGAAAATTAGAGGACAGTGAAGTTTTGCACATAGTCTGAGGAGTGCGAGATCTGCAGACACCCTTTCCTGCCCAGAGCCCCTACGCACATTGTTCACGATCCAGGGAGGGATCAGAACAACATGGGGGCCTGGTGGACCAGTGGGTGAGAGCAGACCAATGCCTGGTTGGAAAGTAATTAATCCCCCATTATTACCGTCCCAACCCCTTCCTACCTGTACACAGAATGGGACCGAGACCCCCATAGTGAGACTCCATGTGTAATTCATCTAAATACAGACAATATCTAATAGAGCAGTGACAGACCCATGCAGCCTCCTTATAAAATCCCTCACCGAGGGTAAACAATGGTGTGATTGATGGGGGGAGGACATGGCCAGTAAATCAGATGTAATATGGCCGTATATGAAAGACGTTTTCAGTGTTACTTCACTTCTCCTTAATTTCGTCCTGGAAAAAAACAGTTGCCCTTCCTCTTTCTATTCTGATCTTGGAAGGAATTCTGGGACAATGGCGACTGGAAGGAATTCTGGGACAATGGACGACTGGAAGGAATTCTGGACATGGCGACTGGAAGGAATTCTGGGACATGGCGACTGGAAGGAATTCTGGGACATGGCGACTGCGAACAACGTTTACATTTCTACCCCAACGCTGAGGGGGTTTATGGGAATCGCCTTGCGCGTTAGTAGTGGGAATGAGGTTATATAGGCGATCCATTCTCTATACATTGGAACCATCAGGCCTTCCGCACCTCTCAGTCCAGTCACAGACCTAGTGTGTCCGTTTAACTGGAGAACCCAGACTGTGTACCAGGACCGTAGGGATACCCACCAGCACTGCCAATAAAGTGACCCTGGGCTGGAACACTCAGATGGACATACAGGTTCATTCATACACATTACAGGAGACACAACTTGTATTTCATGTACACCGACCCTGCGAATATTCTGTCTGAATGCAGAATAACCAATTCAGAACAAGAAAACGTAACAGATCCGAGGGTGTCACTAATATTGTCTATTGCTGTTATAGTGGATATTCACATACGCAGCAGAATGGGGGATTGTACAGGTTTAGGTACAAATCAGTTATAATCAGTGTTAGCTATGTCATCGAGCTATAATCAGTGTTTAGCTATGTCATCAGCTATAATCATTGTTTAGCTATGTCATCGCTATATCAGTGCTTAGCTTGTCATCAGTTATAATCAGTGTTTAGTATGTCATCAGTTATAATCAGTGTTTAGCTATGTCATCAGTTATAATCAGTGTGTTTAGTTTATGTCATCAGTTTATAATCAGTGTTTAGCTATTCATCAGCTATAATCAGGTTTAGCTATGTTATCAATTATACTCAGTGTTTAGTTATGTCATCAGTTATAATCAGTGCTTAGCTATGTCATCAGCTATAATCAGTGTTTAGTTATGTCATCAGTTTATGATAAGTGGTCAGCTGTGTCATCAGCTATAATCAGTGCTTAGCTATGTCATCAGCTATAATCAGTGTTTAGCTAGTCATCAGCTATAATCGGTGGTTAGCTATGTTGTCATCAGTTCTTATAATCGTGTTTAGTTATGTCATCAGCTATAATCGGTGTTTAGCTATTTTTGTCACTCATTATAATCAGTGTTTAGTTATGTCTCAGTTAAATCAGTGTTTAGCTATGTCATCAGCTATAATCAGTGTTTAGCAATGTCATCAGTTATAATCAGTTAGTTATGTCATCAGTTTTATAATCAGTGTTTAGCTATGTCATCAGTTATAATCCTGTTTAGCTACACCATCAGTTTATAATCAGTGATTAGCTATGTCATCAGTTATAATCAGTGTTTAGCTATGTCATCAGTTATAATCTATGTTTAGCTATGTCATCAGTTTCTAATCAGTGTTTAGCAATGTCATCAGTTATAATCAGTGTTTAGTTATGTCATCAGTTATAATCAGTGTTCAAGCTATGTCATCAGTTATAACCGTGTTTAGTACGCCATCAATTATAATCGGTGATTAGCTATGTCATCAGTTTATAATCATTGTTGACAATGTCATCAGTTATAATCAGTGTTTAGTACGTCATCAGTTATAATCAGTGTTTTTTTACTATGTCAACAGCTATAATCAGTGTTTTAGCAATGTCAACACGTTATAATCAGTGTTTAGCTATGTCATCAGTTTTATAATCAGTGTTTCGCTATGTCATCAGTTATAATCCATGTTTAGCTAATCATCAGTTATAATCAGTGATTAGCTATGTCCATCCAGTTGATAATCAGTGTTTAGTTAATGTCAGTCATTTATCGTTTGGTTAGCATTCATCAGCTATAATCATGTTTAGCAATGTCATCAGTTATATCAGTGATTAGCTATGTCATCAATTATAATCAGTGATTAGCTATGTCATCTGTATAATCAGTTTTGTTTACTATGTCAATCAGTTATAAACAGTGATAGCGATGTCATCAGTTATAATCAGTGTTTAGTTATGTCATCAGTTATAATCAGTGTTTTAGCTATGTCTCAGCTATAATCAATGTTTAGCAATGTCATCCGTTATAAATATGTTTAGCTATGTCAACAGTTTTATAATCAGTTGTTTAGCTATGTCATCAGTTATAATCAGTGTTTAGGCTATGTCATCAGTTATAATCAGTGTTTATCTGTTCTCAGTTTATCAGTGTATAGCTATGTCATCAGTTATAATCAGTGTTAGTTATGTCATCAGTTATAATCATGTTTAGCTATGTCATCAGCTATAATCAATGTTTAGCAATGTCATCAGTTATATCGGTTTAGCTATTCACAGTTTTATAATCAGTGTTTAGCTATGTCAGCAGTTTAATCATGTTTACTGTTATCAGTTTATCAGTGTAGCTATGTCATCAGTTATAACAGTGTAAGCATGTCATCAGTTAAATCAGTTTTTTGTGTCAAAAAAAAACAATAGCTATGTTCATCAGTTTAATCAGTGTTTAGTTATGTCATCAGTTATAATCAGTTTTTGCTATGTCATCAGCTATAATCAATGTTTAGCAATGTCATCAGTTATAATCAGTGTTAGCTATGTCAACAGTTTTATATCAGTGTTTAGCTATGTCATCATTAATAATCAGTGTTTACTGTTTTCAGTTATAATCAGTGTTAGCTATGTCATCAGTTATAATCACGTGTTTAGCTATGTCATCAGTTATAATCAGTGTTTATCTGTTATCAGTTAATCAGTGGCATACGTTCGGGGGTCCCCGCAGTTCAACCTGGACCCCTACGGGTCCTTAGAAGAACCATGTGACTCTAGACAGCCTTTTGGGGATAAGGGGTCCCGCAGCTTGAACCAGGACTCAAACTGAACCGCAGTCATAAGTGCCCTCTTGTCCTTTGAATGGCCATAGGCGGACTGACAGGTGCCTTTGTGGGGGCCCTCAGCTGAAAACCAGGACTCCCATTGGCTCTATAGAAAGCCCTTGGGGCACGTCTTCTTTTTTGGAACTGGTGATGGCACAAGAAAGAAGACGTCGGCCAACACCGGCGATGTCATGGCGGACGCAGCTACTATGATTTTGTGTAGTCGGGGGCATATCTGTTTCAACTCCTTTGCATCATACACATCAAACTGGTCCAGTCTCAAGTGCAGCTGAGTTTTGAGTCCATTGAAATCTGTTGTCCTTGCGATATGGACTGGTCAGTGCCCCCCCCCCCAGTTGAGGTAGAAGGCAGGCTTGGTGAAGGGCATGCGTCTTTATGTCATGCACAGGTTATCCTAACGAGGGAACGCGAACAGATATCTGATCTAGAAACCACTTGGAAGGTCACATTAACTGTAAGTTTGTTACCAGACCATCGGGGGTGACACCAACAATCCACAAATGCTAATTGTCAGTCTCACAACTAACCTATTCACAATGGCGCAACTAGGTTGGCAGACTGGAAGGTTAAGAAAAAGACGCAGTTATTGAATATCATGTTGTGGTGGTGGGTGTTAAGTGGACCTTTTTTAGGGAGAGTATGCTTCACACCTGGTATTCGGTAATTCAAACCCCCACACCACAAGATAAGAAAGCTAAACAGATGTAAGGAACGACCCAGTACTGCAGCAAAATTCCCTCTGCTTTTTAAAAAGTTTTCCCTCCCCTCCAAGCTATTTTTACGCTTCAACATGCCCAGAGAAGGCAGCTAGGGAGGAAATTGCATTCAGTTCATAGGCTGTGATGTCATCCTGTTACATCCATGCTGACAGCTGCTAACTGGGGGGGAGAAAAAATTTAAAATTACCAAGCTACGTATATACCAATTTTTTCATTTGGGGGGTGGGGACATTAATTTCTGTTGGGCTGTGTCTGTATTCTGAAAAGTTCAATTTTAGATGAGTCTCCTGTTCTGATCTAACGTTGTGGTTTATCACGCCACCAGATGTGTTCTCCATATAAAAATACCTATGACAAACAATTTTTAACTTCATCTTGTCTGTGTTAACTTTTCGGGTTCCAAGTCACCACAACGTTTGTTTTCATCGTTCCAGCCTTTTCCCCAAGTGCCGTAGAAGGACGATTTCAGGGCCACCTCTAGTCCCTATAATTGACAGATTTTCCTTTTTTTCTTAAACCTGGGATGAGTGATGTACACAATCAGAAAAATAGGTTGTCCTAAGCACAGAGCGCAAGTCTAATTAATAATGTTAACGAAAGTGCGGGCGTTAGGGAACGCCAAGTTATATGCAAAGAAGAAACGTTCAGATAAACCACAATGGTTAACTTCGCTGTAAATCTACCGACTTGGGGAATCGTTGATTAACATGACTTTCTAACTGTTGTGATTGTTTACGGAAAAAAGAACTGCCTGTTTGATTGGGGGAGGAGCACTAGCACCTCCACGGCCTCCTAAGACAAAATGGCACTCTTCTTTTTATAATAATTGTGCTATGAACCCGTACGTGGACTGGAACTTTTCCACCCCTAAGCTAGGTTAGGAGCACACGAATGCATAATTATTGTTTACGGGGGCCGGCTCTTTTTGCCGGCACAGCAGCGACCAATCGCACGACCTTCGTTCGTCCAAACGGACAATGCACGATCGGACCTGTCGGAAAATCCAACCGATCGTGCGTTTCTATTTTATTATTCACAGATCAAATATTTTATTACCCATCAATCTTTCATGCACCAATATGTAAAAGGTTCAGCATATTCCTTCAAGGAAAAAGTAAGGGAATATTTTCCTCATTTTATTGACCATAGACTCCCCACCCCTTGCAGGACCCCCACAATAGTGTCCCTTATGTTCTTGCTCTGGGTTGATTCAGTTCTCAGTAGAGTTGGAGGAGTTTGTGACCCCACAACCAATTGGTAGAATCACTATTCGGTCCATGCAAGAAGAGTGGGCATTCCTGGGGAAAACACTAAAAACTGCAGCCATCACTATTGACCCAGCAGCATTGCAAACAGTATTAATCTATTTATTTAAGTATAATTAACAGGCAGTAAAACCCCTTATTTATAGCAAAAAACTACTGCAATATGTATCTGGCGAACTTCCCTTTTAATTAAAAAAAAAAACCCGGAGAATGAGCACCCGGGATTAGTATAGAAGCACCACCACTATGTTTTCCAAAGCTAGAGACGTAGAATTGCCATTGGTTGAAAATTTCTATTACATGCTTTAAATTTCCCTCTCTAAGTCATTCCGAGCGTGACTCCAGATGACATTTCCACCGATGCACATAATACTGACATCGAGTATCTTCTATCGATTGAAAAATGTTCCATCTCTCTCTCTGCAGAACTGAGCAAAACGACTGTGTTAGATTGCTCTTATTGATCGAGACGAGAGGAACCGTACGAAAACCATCATCTCGCGTTGTCAGCCGATCGGCTTGAGCATACATAGATCTCCACATATTATTAGAAATGGAAACAGGCTCCTGACTTCTTTTGATACCCCGCTCTGCAGCGGGTATTTAAACAGTAGGAAAACATATTACATTCAATAAATTTGCCGGAGGGACATGTAATTGAAGCTGGATATGCGTTACCCTCAGCATTCAATTAGAGATTAAAAAGTGGTTAAGGGCATAAATTACTTATTTAATGGGTTTCCACTGCGCTACACAGGGCAGGATTTGTATTTTGTTAAATAACATTAAGGAGAAACTAAACCATTTTTATACTCCAGAATCTGAAAACAACCCCCCTAAAAAAACCAATAAGCTATAAAATCCAGTAAATTGTATTAACAAGAAATGTAAGCCTGGTTAAAGACTGGAGAACGTATCTGTGTGTATGGGCAGTGTCAGACCACACTCCTGACTCAGTCACCATGCTTCTTTGCTTTATTTGTCCTATAAAAAGGAGTGGCTAGAGATTATTAATGGGTGTGACAACTGTAACAAGTTCTGCCATAGCAAGGACTGAGCATGTTGCAGAACATAATGGCGCCTTTACCAAACGTGTGATGGCTAGAATGCTAAAGTAGAGAAGTTAAAGCACCAACCATAAATGTTTATTTAGGT